>CAUYRT010062243.1:0-18441 GCA_963574885.1 Lepilemur ruficaudatus | reverse complement strand
TTCTTATAGCTGAATAGTACTCCATGGTATACATATACCACATTTTATTAATCCACTCGTGTATTGATGGGCACCTGGGTTGTTTCCACATCTTTGCAATTGCTAATTGTGCTGCTATAAACATTCGAGTGCAAGTGTCTTTTTTATAGAGTGTCTTTTGTTCTTTTGGGTAGATGCCCAGTAATGGGATTGCTGGATCAAATGGTAGATCTACTTGTATCTCTTCAGGGTATCTCCATATTGTTTTCCACAGAGGTTGCACTACTTTGCAGTCCCACCAGCAGTGTAGGAGTGTTCCTATCTCTCTGCATCCACACCAACATTTATTGTTTTGGGACTTTTTAATAAAAGCCATTCTCACTGGAGATAAGTGATATCTCATTGTAGTTTTGATTTGCATTTCCCTGATGATTAGAGATGCTGAGCATTTTTTCATATGTTTTTTGTCCATTCTTCTGTCTTCTTTTGAAAAGTTTCTGTTCATGTCCTTTGCCCACTTTTTGATAGGGTTGTTTGATTTTTTCTTGCTGATTTTCCTGAGTTCCAAATAGATTCTCGTTATCAGCCCTTTATTGGATGTGTAGCATGCGAAAATTTTCTCCCATTCTGTAGGTTGTCTGTTTGCTCTTGTGACAGTTTCTTTGGCTGTGCAGAAGCTTTTTAGTTTGATCAGGTCCCATTTATTTATTTTTGTTTTAGCTGTGATTGCCTTTGGAGTCTTCTTCATATATTCTTTGCCTAGGCCAATGTTTAGAAGAGTATTTCCAACATTTTCCTCCAGAATTTTAATAGTTTCACACCTTAGGTTTAAGTCTGTTACCCAGCGTGAGTTGATTTTTGTGAGAGGTGAAAGGTGTGGATCCTGCTTCAGTCTTCTACATGTGGCTATTCAGTTTTCTCAGCACCATTTATTAAGGATTCTTTTCCCCAGTGTATGTTTTTGTCTGCTTTGTCAAAGATTAGATGGCTGTATGAGGATGGTTTTATATCTGGGTTCTCAGTTCTGTTCCACTGGTCAATGTCCCTATTCTTGTCCCAGTACCAAGATGATTCAATTACTACAGCCTTGTAGTATAGTTTGAAATCTGGCAAATTGACACCTCCCATTTTGTTTTTATTGCCTAGAATTGCTTTTGCTATACAGGGTCTTCTCTGGTTCTATACAAAATGTAAGATTATTTTTTCTGTATCTGTGAAAAATGATGTTGGTATTTTAATAGGGATTGCATTGAATCTGTAGATCACTTTGGGCTATACAGGGCCTGTTACTATCCTTATTTTAAAGATGAGAAATGATGCTAGAGAGCTTAATAAGGTCTTGCAGGTGGTATGTAGCAGTGTTGATATTTCAGCCCCAGTCTGTCTGACTCCAGAATTCATCGGCGTTTCTCTACAGCAAGTCTAGGGCTGAGGAGGTAACAGAGTCCACCATGTAGAGCTGATGGTTGAAACATGAGAGAAGATGGATGATATTTCCCAGGAAGAATATAGAAATAAAAAACAGAGGGGATCAGGAGAGAAATAAAGAACCCAAAGGCGCTGGGGAAGGCTGAGAGTTAAAGGTGAAAGATGAATAGCCATTGGGGGAAAATAAGAGGAAAGAATTGGAGAGGAAGGAAGAAAGCCAGGGAACCAAGGCCCAGAGAAGCCAAGGAAGGAGCAGGCAGAGGTGGCAGTTTCCTGACGGAGGAATGTTGGCCTTGGAGTTGGGGAGCTTAGGTTTGGATCTCAGCTCTGTCATTTTCTGATGACATGACCTTGGTTAGTTGTTCCATGGCTTGAACTTCATCGTAATCATTTCCTGGTAAACAGAAAACATGCTGAGGTCGTTGGTGGAGAACATCAGGGCAGTTTATTTTTGAATATGGTACAGGTAATATTAACAGGGTGTTCTGCAGGTTATACACCCTAAATTTAGAAATGCTGCTTGGTAAAGTCCTGCTATTTTAATAGTTTCCACTACTCTTGATATGGCCTGGGAAGGGAGTTGTAGTTTATGGTGCATGTCTTCATTCCGGATCTCTATTTCTACCTCTATTTACAAAACAAGTGTGGAATAGCCAAAGGCATGGAGAGGTCAGGCCATTTCCTCCTTTAATCCACAGCGGGGTAGGGGAGCTCTGATCCAGCAGAACACACCCACACCCAGAATGGGTCCCTGACACTGGATAACTTCAGCCATCCACTGCCTCCCTGCGTGCCTCTCTCCTTGGAAGCCTCCGCCAGTGGACTTGACTTGTGGGTCCCTTTCCATTCTTTAGGAGAAGGTGTTGTTATTGCATTGGCCCTCTCTGTGATATTGTGCAGCACTCTGCACATTTATAGCTTGCATAAGTATTGAATAATAATAAATAACTACAAGGGAGGAAGAATATTACAGGCTAGGGATAGTGAAAGATGCTGAACTCATTATTCAAGAGCCAATCTCGGGCCTCTTGGCTATCTCCTTCAAAGAGATTTGTTTGCCAGCTGTGTTGAGAAATATACTTTCCATATGATAAGCCCAGAGAAAGAAGCCAATTTCCCTACAGAATGCTTTCGGAGCATCCCCAGGAGGGCCCACAGAATTCTTAATGGCGTTTCAGAGAGGATAACCCCTCACGCCTCCTTGGCAACTAGGTTAGCGGAAAGCCCTGGGGAGAATGGCTGTAGCAAGATGATGAAATTAGAGGAATGGGATGGATTCTTTTTATTTCATTTTATTTTCTGATTCCGTGTGCAAACAGGGCAGCTTTCCAACCATTTTATGGATACATCATTGGCTGAGAAGGTCACTTGCTTTTCACTTCACAATGGTCTTGGATCAAGGAGGGCATTTCTTGTTTAATACGTAATGCAGGTTCAGTGTGTCAATCAGATGCTATCTCTTCTATAGTAAGAACTGGTGTTTTGATGTTTATAAACTAGTTAACACAGACAA
Source organism: Lepilemur ruficaudatus (assembly GCA_963574885.1). NCBI lineage: Eukaryota > Metazoa > Chordata > Mammalia > Primates > Lepilemuridae > Lepilemur > Lepilemur ruficaudatus. The sequence goes on along the minus strand of CAUYRT010062243.1, from coordinate 15,521 downwards.
CTGAATTCTTAACTTTGAAGTATGCTAAAATATTGAGTAAATATTTATAGATCTGGGAGATTGGAGAAACTATAATCAAAAAAAGGCAATATGCAAAGCAGCTGGACTCACATCTTTTGTAGTTCTGGCTGGCTGCAGCCCAGCCCAGCCACAGGGGTGTTTAGTAAATAAAACTAATACCTCCTTTATATCGTGATCGATATCTGCATAGTGTACTGAAAATGTTTCCATCACTTGAGAACAGATTGGTTTCATTCACTCAGAATGTCACATCTTATTCATCTGGGGAAAGCAGTGAGGTTCTACTCAAATCTTGCGCAAACAAGAACCAGTGCTTACCTTGCCCACGTGTCTCCTAGCCTATGTCTCACTGTCCCCTTGAGATAGCCCACCTGTGGGATGAAACACAGCAGGGCCAGGAGGAAGTGGAAGGTGAGCTGGGCAGAAGCAAAAGCAGGGGATAAAGGAGGGTAGAAATGACAGTTTTGAAAACAGCAGCTCAGTGATGTCTTCTCCGGTATCAGGGCTCTGGAAACCTCAGCATGGGTTTGGCTTCCCCGTGGTAGCTGGTAGCAGCTGGCACCATAACTATACTAAGAGGGAAACTTTTTCCAGACACCCAGAACTGTTTGCAACCAAAGATTTGAAGATCAGATTTTAGGATTTCAGCTTTTTTCATCTGATAGTAAATGATAATAGGATCAGAGCTTTTAAACTTGTCTTTCAGTTATCCCTCTCCCCACACAAAGACTCTTAAGCAGGGACTGTGAAACCCTTTTCTTATCATAGGAGATCCATGTCTAGAAGTGGACTAGGAAGATGTCGACATTCCTGATCACATTGCACAAGAGGACTGGCCAAAGAAACTATGACTATTTCACCCAGAAAAAAAAAGGATTGTCCTTAGGCCTTAGCCATCTTCAAATTTTTGAAGAAATGTTACAGGGAAGAGAATCGATCTCTCAGAAAGTCCCTTCCTGACCTTCTTAACTTACTGTAGGCCTCTCCTGCACTCCTGGCCTTGTTTAGTTCTCTTCATAGCACTTATGACAACCTGAATTTATTTTTGTTGTTGTTTGTTTGTTTACTTTTTGTTTCTGTTTCCCCTCCAGCAGAGCAAGGGTCATGTTTCTCTGATTTCCTTCTGTCTCCTTAGCCCTGGGTGTAGCACCAGTCCATGTCCAACACTCAGTAAATGCATGTGGAAAGAACCAGTGAAGAAGGTGGCTCAGGAGGACCAGACTGGTGATGTTGTTACTGAAGGTACAGACTGATCCCAGGGTGCCTGCCTTCTGTCCCAGAGTTACTAATTGCCTCTAACTCCACTATTAATGCTGCCAGTTGAAGTATAAATTCCCACAATGGGTCACTTGGGGACCAGGTGAGAAAATATCAGTGAATTGATGTAAACCTTCATTTTATATAGATATAGATAAAATAAACTTAAAAGTGTGTCTTAAGAATAGTTTTCTTGAAATAGGAGCAATAATGTAAACAAGTCCTTCCCCTTTCTGCTCCCCCTCCTCTCTAAACACACATGAGAAAGAGCGGAAAGTTCAACTTCACTTTCAGACACTACTGGTAGACAGCTTGGAATCCAATGGACTTAGTGCCTGAAATGGCTGGCTACTTGCGGAAGTGCTGAAGAATTGGTTGTCTGTGAGCTTTCTTGGGTTAATGTGACGAGGGGCTTCCACTATGTTTTGAAGCAAAATAACAACTCCCTCCCCGGAAAAAAAAACCCCAACAAAGATAGTTGCAAATAAAACATTTCTATGCTTCTAGACATTTGTCAACTTCAAATACTTGACATGAAAAGATCTCTTTAAAACCAGACATTTGTAAAACTAGAGCCCTTGTTGAGCCAGAATTGGGCCATCTATCTTAAAGTAGCAATTATGTGAGATTTCTTAAATTGGGTGGTGTACTTTGGAACCACTCTCTATGTGGGGTTCACAACTCAATTCTCCAAACCTGTCTTTGACAGATGCACTTTCAGTAATGCAAGAAATGGCTCTGCCTCACCACATACCACAGAATTAAAGGACAGCTTCTAATATGTATACTGCCCCCATTTACATATTAGGAGAGTTTACCAACAGGGTGGGTAGAACACAGGAAATCGAAGTTGTGTAGCATGTGAAGATCTGACTAAATCCATCAGTGTTTATTCTGTAAGGAGAAGTTACATCGACTTTCATTTTGAAGATGCAGGAGAAAAAAATGCAGATTTTGCAAGAGAAAAAAACCACTCAACTGCCAGTGAAATAGAGTCCAGAGCCTGTGGCAGGAGTTTACACCACTGGTATGATGGACTGTCATTATTTTCCCCGCTGAGGATACCAAGAATTTGGCCACATTTTGGATCCATAACAGCATGGCCAGAACATTCCATATTGGCAATTCTTCCTAAGTGACCCAATGGGAGTCATGTTCTCAAGTGTTTGGTGAATATTCAAGAAAGATACCATCCTTTCACTACAGGAAAATAGCAATGCCCTCTTCCCTTACCTATCCACTAAAGAGAATTTGTTACAGGTTGCTGGGTCCCCTGGGCAATGGGTAATGAATGAAGGGAATAATTGAAGAGAATTAAGACAGGCTTGGTTTGATTTTCATTAGAAAGTGTTAGAGAGAAAAAAATTTCAAAGGGTGAAAAGGTGAAGAGTCATTGAAGTCAGTGTGGCCAGATTTGGGAGAGATTTAGAGTGAAGAAATAGTGAGTCCGAAACAATTCCTCTTAGTGTGAGAAATGAGATAAGCAGATCCGGGAAGAGGATTTTAAGAATTTGGTCATATGTTATGAATGAATTCTTTTTTGACATTTTCTCAAGATATTATGCTCAAGTACCACATAGCTCTGCAATGATTTCTGGATTCAAGGCTGATCGATCTTTCAATGCAAATCTGTGTCCAAACGAGGTCACATGGCAGCTAGGCTTTTTAAGAGGTGCACAGTTATAAACTTTTGTGTGAGCATACACAGTGGCTCTATCCTGGACAAGATCTCATGCATCACCGCAGAGAGGAGGTATGAAAATCCTCTTAATTAGGAAATAGATATTACTACAAAAATCAGGATTCGAGACATTGCAGTCACCATAAAACCTAATTTGATATTTTCATTTTTCCAGAGTCAGTGAGAGACCCAAATGTTCAATGAGGGAGTCAGTGGTCCCTCATTCTGTTTGGTTTTTGGTACTATACCCATTGGTTTGAAAGTTGGAAATACACTTTATGATATAAAGGAAATTTTTTTTTTAAGTAGAGCTTGATCGTCTAATTAAGCCAAATGGCCTTAAAGTAATAATCATTCTTTAAGTTATCAGTAGACTAAACAAATTCTGTTGGTAAGATGAGCTTAAAAGTGGATGATTAAGAAGTCATATTAGCCACAATATTAACAACTAGAAGTCAGCAGTCTATCAATTTGTCAATGGTTTTTTTGCAACAAGCAGGCAGCAAGTTTTGGTGAAGATGTTTTGGGAAGTTTTGTATTGTTGATGTCATCATGATTTCTTTTGCCTGTAACATTTTTCAGGGCTTCATGGAGGTTCTGTCTTCTAGGATTTTAGGAGTGGTGCCATGTTTTAATATTTTACTGACATGCTATCAAGAAAGGGTAAAATTCTTGATAGGCTGGTAAATCTTACCTCAAATATTTTAATTGGGGATTAATTGCCCTCCAAGGTGATGTAGATTCAACCTCTTGGGATTTATTCTAAAATCAGTGCAAGCCCTTCTGGCCTTCCTATGGCTTCTCAATATCTACTCTGTTTCCCTTCCTTTCACTTCCATCATCGACGAATTCTTTAATGTCTACCATCCATCAAAATGAGCGTTACTTACTATTTCATATCTTTTATGCTTCATCTTATCTTGTAGGGTTTGTTACTAGCTTCAGAATACCAGATCCCACAATTTATTTATCATCTTTACAGGATGTTCAGTATTTAAAAAAAACACTGGGGGAAAATTGATGGCAAATTTGCGAGACCAGTAAAAAGGAAGATCAGATCAAAATGATTCTAAGTACTGTTATCCCATTTCCATCTCAGGTCTTTATTTTATTGGTCACTTCTTTGTGTCAATTATTTATAAAACTAGGATTTGACAGGCACTGCTTCCTAGCAAAGGTTTCTCATTCAGCTCAACTGAGTCTAATGCATTTGTGTTTAAGAACCCAAATTAAGAACCACTGTGCCTTGCCACTTCAAGCAAGGGAACAAACATAAAAGAATGGTACATTCTACTTGAGCATGCTAGTGAAGTAGATTAGTAGAGGACACCTATCCATAGGACATTATAGGTTTGTTATTTGGCAATATTTCATTTGCAATACCAGTCTTCTTGGGTTTGTGCAAATTACTAATAACATCTCCACTCTTACCAAGACTTTATTCTGACTTTATGTTTCTTTTTGGGTACTTTTGTTTATATTTTTTTAGAGACAGGGTCTTGCTCTATCACTCAGCTGGAGTACAGTGGCATGATCATAGCTCACTGTGTAACTTCAAACTTCTGGGCCCAAGCAGTCATCCCACCTGTTTTTTGTAGAGATGAGTTCTTGCTATGTTGCTCAGGCTGGTCTCAAACTCCTGGGTTCAAGTGATCCTCCCAAAGTGCTGGGCTTACAGGTGTGAGCCACCTTGCCAAGACTTGATTTTTAAATCAGACAAGAATAAATTAGAGATACTACTCTGTTAACATTTACCCTAAGCTCATTTTAACCACAAGAATAAGTCTTTGCTAGTTTGTCCATGTTAGGTTACAAATCTAGAAAAATCCCAGTAATTATACCCTTAGATATGCTTTTTCATATTTTCTTCTGAAGCCCTATTAGAGTTATGTTTGTGCTTCTCAATATATATTTTGTGTATTAGCTTCTCTTTCATAATCTTCACCTCTTTTTCTTTCTATGTTGTGTACTGAGCAATTTAATCAATTGCATCTTCCAGCTTACTAATTTCTTTAATCATGTCCAGTCTATTGGTTATCCTATCTATTGAGTTTTAAAAAGATAATTTCTGGAATTTCTTTTCTTTTTTTTTTTTTTGAGACAGAGTCTTACTCTGTTGCCCAGGCTAAAGTACTGTGGTGTCAGCCTAGCTGATAGCAACATCAAACTCCTGGGCTCAAGGAATCCTGCTGCCTCAGCCTTCCGAGTAGCTGGGACTACAGGTGTGCACCACCATGCCCAGGTAATTTTTTCTATATATATTTTTAGTTGTCCAGCTAATTTCTTTCTATTTTTAGTAGAGACAGGGTCTTGCTCTTGCTCAGGCTGGTCTCGAACTCCTGAGCTCAAATGATCCATCCACCTCAGCCTCCAAGAATGTTAGAATTATAGGTGTGAGCCACTGTGCTGGGTCAATTTCTGGAATTTCTATTCATCAATTTACCACCAGATGTTGTTGTTTTATAACTTTCTGTTTTTGATTTTCCTCTTGAAGATTATAGAAATATGTACTTATAAGTCTTTTCAAATGCTTTATTATTTCTATTTTCTTGGCTGTCAATTTTTTGGTTATTATTTGCTAACTACCTTTCCTAGTACTAGATTGTTTGGTGTACTTTGTAATTTTTGTTTGACAATTACCTTAAGTGGGCATTTTTTTTTTTTATTTTTAGCTATCACTGTGCTCACCCCTCCTGTCAGAGGATTTTGAGTTGTCTCAGTGTGGCCCTCAATGATACACAGTTCAATATCAGATTTTACTAATCAGATTAGAGCTTTTGCCCTGCAGTAATATCACAGTTTCTTTCTGTTAACCAGAGCATAGCATTGTCTGGTTCCCAATATGGGGTGTGTACCTGCTTCCTCCCCTCTCCATAGGCTGCAATCTTCCTTCCATGAAGGAGATTGAACATTAAAGGGCAGAGAGAACAATCCCAGATCCCCATCACACTCGGGGCATTTTTAACCTCTAATCTCCATGGATATAATTTTCTAGTTTGAGCTTGTGGCCATTTCTTCATCTTATTAAAATGGAATTTTAGAACAAAATCTTCTAATTTGTTGTTCTTGTGTGTGTGTGTTTACAGTAAAGAAGTGGGAAAAAAGTCTCATTCCACCACACATGTAGTGACTTTTTGTCCTTACTGAAATTCTTAGCCATTAAAGATAATATGGTAATAGTTTTCCTGGTACTTGAGCAGAAATTTGCACCTCAATTTAAGGATAGGGTAAGAAACTTGTGAGTGATCATATGACTTTTTCAAAATTGGATATTGAGTAGGTGTAAAATTAAGAATTTTATATACATTAGCTCTTCCAACTTCTCTGAATATGGAGTCCAGTCATTAATAATCCTGCAAGGTTTACTGTAAGTTTTCCAATCTCATGTAACAGATGAGTCACTGTTGGTTCCATTATTTCTTGGGTTGGATTCCTACTTTGTGAGAGGGTGGGGATGCCCCCTATAATTTCCACCACATAATGTATGTAACAGCACTAGGGTGTTAAGTGATTGTGGCCAAACAGGCGTGTGACGGCACAGGGGCCATCCATCCTTTGTTATCTACCAGTCACCACTGTTCATGCTCCCTGACTGGTTACAGGAAATCACCAGTGGCATTTTAAACTTTACAAGATAACTCTATCCATCCAGCCCAATGCCCTGAAAGGCACAGAGAGTCAAATTTGCAACATGTATGTGAGAGAGTGAGATCCTTCTTCACTTTGAGGAGGATCAGGGAGCTTTAGAAGGACACATTAAATTGTGACGTGTAAACTTTGTTGTGTAACCTCCAGGTTCTTTCTTGCCCCATCCCCCTAGAGAGAAGGGCTCCCTTTTCTCCCCTCAATACACACCCTTGAGCCACAGGGTCTGATTTTCACCTTGCCTTCTACCCACTTCCAAGGTAGGGCTGGTAGAGTTACTGAAAGCAAATGCTAGAGACACGTGGAGCCCCCCATCAGCTAGGGTCTAATAATCTACCTCCTGCCCACCTGTTTGTAGTCATGAGCTTCCCCCACACTCTCTGAACTTCATGCTCTAAAAACTGAACTCTCTCCTAACTCTGTCTCCCTTCACACGCTTTCTTAAGACTTCACTGCCACCCTTCCCATCAGTCTGGCAAACACATGCCTACTTGTCCTTCTAGTCTGTCTTCAAGCACTACTTCTTCCATGACTTTTTCCCTAATCCCTCCAGGCAGATGTAGAGGCTCTGTCCCTAATGTGCACCTGGTACACACCTCTGTCATTGCAATTGCTACTTCTTGTATGCCTTTGCTATCTGTCAGGGCACTCAGCAAGGACAGGGACTATGTTGCCTCATCCCTTCCCCAGGGGAAAACACAGGGCCTGCCCTTGGCAGGCATTAAAATGCTTGTTGAATGAATGACTATGATCCATGACATCCAGAGAAACTGCCAATGTGTTGCCATCAGAGCCAGGGACTAACTTTGGGACAAGAATTGAGATGGGAACCAAATCAACTGTTTACTTTTGTTAGGTCGTAGACATCTCAACATCTCCATGTTGGGGCATAACCTTGCATGGTACAGAGAGCACCAGAGAGAGATGCCCAGGGGTTACGGGCAAAGTGGCAGCTGAGGTGGGTTCAATTTCACTGAAATCCAACTCTCCAGAAAGGAATAGCTAGTTCACCTCATTTGGTCAAATAGCCTTGGTTAGTCATACTTCTCAAATGTTTACCAGATATTGAAACATTCAAGTTTGTTAGCTGGCAACATCTAATGTAATAATTAAAAGCTTTATTTTTCTAAGGTTTTAGACACTTTGGGATAAAAAGGCCCCTCCCCCAATTATTCCCCGCTCCCTTTCCCTTGTCCTGCCAGTGTTGACCGTTAACATGGTCGAGTTACATTCAAAAACACTGTGACAGGTGGGCACTCTTTAGCACAGGAGTTTCCACTGGTCTACATCCAAGAAGGATTATGGATAACCATACTCTGAGTTTGGAAGAGGAATGATGTGTCTCTAAAATCCCCATTTTCATGGTAACCCTCATGGGATGGGAGCCAAGGCTGTGAGGTACAGCTGCTGTGCTGGGTGGGTGCCCCATCCCCTGGTCTGGACGGGGACTCTGGAAGCACAGATGGGCTCTCAGGATCCCAGTGCCTCTCTGCACAGATACTCTCTCCATTTGACACTGCTGGGGACAGAGGGTCTAGGTGATCTCACCTGCAGCTCTGGTATGGCATTTGCTGGAGAAAAGAAGGGTGTGGCTTCTTTCCACAGCTGTGGATTTTTAGAGGAGCTCTCAGAACGTGGAACATCATTCTGCCTCCACTTTCTCTCACTTGCATCTTCACTTTGCTTTACTTATAATTTAGGTATGATACTTATCAAGGAGTATTAGTTCTGAGTCTTTGAACGTGTTAAAATTTGTTCTTCATATTCTACATATTTAAAAAAAGGTGCCTAGTATGTTAGAACAAATATGTTAAAGCTTGAAGTGCCCCACAGATCATCCAGTTTTTCGGCTTCTTTGTGGGCAGAGAAACTGAGGACTGGAGGTGCGTGACTTCTGGGATATTATGACAGCAGAGCAATTCTAAAAGTGGGAGGCAAGCCTTGGTCTCCATTCTCAGATTCCAGGGCTCCTTTTAGTCTACCAGAAAACTTGACATGTTTGTGGTCAGAGAAAGTCTTAGGTCACAATCTAGGTGAAGCTGGTCTCTTCAAAAATATTTAATTCAATCAGTTTGTCTACACTGTAAACAAATGAAAATCAATCTGGATCCAGGTTTCTGGGTGTTCTCTCAGAATAACTTTTAGTTCCTATTGATGGTCTTTGTAGCAAAAAATAGATCTGTAAAATAGCTAGGCAGCCTCCAAGAAAATATTGTTAGTAGAAATAACTTATTTTTCTTCCACAAATTTCCTGGTTGAGACTGATACAGGAATAAGGAAAGTAGAGACGATGTCTGCAAGCCTGTGAATATAGGAATATGGAGATTGATTTTGTGGCTAATAATTATGCCCTCTTTTTTCCTGATAGACAAGGTTCTAAGTCCTAAAAATGTAATATAGTCATCAATCTGATACCTTTTTTTACAGCATTTGTCTAATTCGCCTATTTTTTTTCTTAAATTCAGAATCAATTCTTGGTGGATAGAAATCTAGAAATCTCAAGGCTCCAGAAAGCAGGTGTCAGTGGGGTTGACTCCCTTTGTAGTGTGCACAGGACTATATATGAATGGTTCAATTAATAATTTGGTATTTCCCAAATTTCTATCTTTCTTGAGTGAAGGGAGGAAGGGGCTGAAACTGGACTGGAAGGTCTTTTGCAGTCAGAAACCTTGTTGAAACAGAATAAGGAAGACTTCACTTTTGAGACCTAACCGCAAGTCAAACACAGACTGTTCTAGAAACCTTAAGATTTCTGGTTTAATTGCTATATCTAAGAGACTAACTTATATGCCCATCCCCTTGAAAGCTGTCAATCTGAAATTCTCTTTGAAAGTTAGCTGGCTTGCTTTAGACTCAGTAGGCATGATCCATGGTAGCTCAGTTGTCCAGAGCCTCCAGCAGAAAAGCTTAGGCTTTTTGTAATTCTACATCTCACCTTCATAGCTCTTTGTAATTCTACATTGATCAGTTGGGACATGGAAGCTAAAAAAATCTCAGGCCATGCCACAATGCGGTATGCTCTGAAAATTCTCTGTGGAAAATTCACACTGTTGCCCTATTTGTTTGTTACAGACACTGGCCAAGATTAAAGGGATCCCAGAAATACATTAATTTTGGTGGCAAATGTAGACTGGTTCTTACATATCTATAATTATCTAAGCATCTAGGGACTGAATCTTATGTAACTGGTATCATTGGTGCTGAAATCATCATTGTAATCTGAGAAGGACCCCCTTTTCCATCAAAGATGCCTATTATTGTACTCAGGGAAAATAATGTTCATTATAAAAGTAATTGTGACATCCAAAGCCACAGCTGATATCAAGTTCCTTCTCACTCCCCAGATCCTTTAAAGAAGGATGGAGAGCATAAATGAATTTTTTTAAATTTCAAAATATTAAGGGAGTATAAATGTTTTTGTTACATGGTTTGAGTCAGGGCTATAAGTGTGTCCATCACCCAAATAGTGTCCATTGTACCCCTTATGTGGGTTGTTGCCCCTGTCCCCTCCCCCCTGCTTAATTTCCAGTGACTTTTACTTCCCTCTGTGCACTTGTGTGCCCATTAATTCTGTGTATTAGAGAATACACGTGGTGTTTGTTTTTCCATTCTTGAGATACTTCACTTGGAATAATGGTCTCCAGTTTCTTCCAAATTGCTGCAAAAGTTTGAGAGAATAAATTTCATACTTACACTCTTTCATAGGACATGGAATTGCCAGTTTCCCAGTACCTAATAATAACTGCAGACATTATTCCAATTGTTTTTAAATAAGCAGGAAAAGGGGACACTGGAAATGGGGGACTGGAAAGACCACAGGATTCACAAGTAGATGAACCCAGATTACCATGCTGCAGGGAGTAAGATGGGTGACTTGGCCAGGGAGTTAGCTAACCTCTCTGAATCTCAATTGTCTCATCTGTGAAGTGGGACAAATAAAACTTCTATTGCAGTGTTGTTCTAAGAATCCATTGAGACAATGTGTGTAAAGTGCTTGGCTTATTAGGAACTTAATAAATACTGATATCCATCCCTATGGTAGACTTGAATACTGCTTTTGAATTATGTGTTAGTTTTGCCCAGAAGGTTATTCTTAGGTTTGTTCCATAGTTTTTTGTTGGCTCAATTGAAAGCCCTGAGGGAATGACATTGGGCTGGGTGAAAGATACATCCTCAAGAAGTTCAAGGAAATCAGCACTTTCCCAGTCTCTCTGCACAGTGTAGTGCCATGAGTGTTACCCTAGGTTCTGATGTTTACATCTAACAATGCAAGTGGTCTTACCAATGATAGAAAATCTGCCTGATGTTGAATTACTCCTTGTGTCCAATGTCTTCTTGAAACACCTGCAAACAAACTAATTTTTGAGAGTCTATGGAAGATTGACAAACCGGTAACTTGATTAGCCTTGGGCGGAGATGGTTGAGTGTGGGCTCAAATGAAGAAACAACTCCAGGCAGGACACTACAGATAGAGGCTCACACGCACAGAGCTCGCTGCTTGTGTAATGATGTCGTGGAGTCGTGTTTAGTGGGGATTCAGGCACCAGATGTGCACAGCTGCAGCAGGGAAGCCAACGCAGCCAAAGCAAGAAAAGCCACACGCCGGTTGTTTTACTTCTGAGTGAGATGGAAGGGGAAATAAATCTCTCACAGTAGAGAGAAAGAAGATTGTGAATGTTTATTACTTAACGACTTATTCTCTCCCTTTATTTCAAAGTCTGAATGGGGCCATTTGTCTTTAACGTGCTTTACCTGATCAAGAAATACGCAAATGACTTTGCAGAAAAATTTTCCCTTCAAGTGGCCTGTTTAAGATAGATTCCATTTATTCAATAATATACACTTTTAAAAAGGCTATACTTTCTTGAAAATTTCTTACATTCATAGTATGAAAAAGAACAAATTGCTGATCCTGTATATACAAGTATTTCTTTTATAACCATATTTTTTTCCTCTTGTGAAGAAAGATTTTATTTAACACCATCAATAAAAACCATTGCTAATGGTCGTATAAACAGTGGGACTAACTTTTCTCTGGGGAAGTTAGTTCACTGAAAATTATCTGCTGTGACTTATTCCATGCTGTAGGTAATATCATGGTCTAACAGAAAAGCATTTAAAACTTTGTCATGTGTTATTAAGGAATATTTACACTGGCGGAGTTGTTCTTAAGAAAGCCAGAGTGCTTTTGTAACTGGGTTATACAAATAGAACACATTCACCCTAGAGGAAACAGAGGAACGATAAAGCACAAAATCCTTGTTTTTAGAGTTTATATCTATCAAATGCTAACTTACCTGCAAAAATTGGCTAGAGCTAAAATATTACTTAATTTCCATGCCTTGAAAACTGAGCTTTCCATTGTGTCTATACATATATAGAATGCGGTTAAAAATGCAAGACACATAAGAAATGTATATATTTTTAAAAAGTCTTAATTTTTAAAATTCAGTATACTGACAATTGAAGTTTGAGATATACTAATTTATTGGGATAACACTACAAGCAAGATTAGAGTAGTAAAAGAATAAAATGAACAGCAAAATCACCCTTTCCTTTCTGCTCTCTTATTTGAAGGGAAAGAGTGGAAGAGGTACTTGGTTTAAATCACATGGAAAAAAAAATCTTTTCCATTGCAAACTTCCCTCTATATTTCAGCAATGTAAATACGTTGTGTGACAATACCAGGGGCTGCGTGGCTTCCCCGTCTAAATATTGCACGTAGGCAACAGTGCAGAAGAGGTGGAGTGGTAACGACAGACAGACTCTCTCAGAACACAGATGTCACTTCCCAGGGCCCAAGATCCCGAGGTCTAGAGGCAACATTGGCATTTTGGGCTTTTCCAATAGTGAAGGACCACTGCCATCTGTGGACAGCAGCAAGCATTAGCGCCGACGTGCTGCGGCCCAAGAGGAGAAGTTTCAGTGGCTGATTATTAGGGCATCATGGGCATCCTGTGAGTCTGATATTCCAGAACTTTCTCAACAACAAGTGTTTCATGGGTATGTTCCTGGCCTGGGTGGGCTTTTCCTCACACTCAATAACCATCCTTCCCACCCTATATGAGGGGTGTGATTATTATGTGTTGATACATTAATAAAAACAAAGAGCAGGCATCTTAAACTCAACAGCCTTCAAGGGGCAGATAGATCATGTAGCTATAAAATGCCGAGTGAAAGGGACAGTGAATTGGAGACAAAATGCACCACCTAGAAGCAGTTTATTTTATTAATTTGTTTTTTAAAGACAGAATGCACTCCGTTAAGCAACACATGTTGGCAGCACAGGTTCGGCCTGCAACCGTCTAGCACCAGATGTCAGTAAATAGATGGACAAGATCCCCGGTGACATTTGTACACCCAGGAAGGAAAGTCTAAGCATACTTCATTCACTCATTTATTAATGTATTAATTCAACTTATTTACTGAAAAATGTTTATTAGAGGCTTGTTTAATTTATTCTAGGCATCACTCCATATTGATAGATCAAGTCATGACAATAGATATTAAACAAATAATTTCATAAATAGAATTACATTTGTGATAAATGCAATGAATGAAAATCCCAGGCAACTATAAAAATGTATATCATATTTCATGACACTTGTTTTCTTGTAAGTCACATCACTGTTTTTTATATCTCTAAGAAAGATAAAACCCTGCCAATTCAATTATAGCTCTGTGCTTTCTTATCACTTACACATTTTGTTTCATACTTGTGGAAAGAGTTCATTTTATAGTCATTGCAACATAGACTTTAAAAATCATATATCATTCTTATACATGCATAAATAGGAAAATATAAATTGAATAAAGTTTTCTAAAAACTTTTCACATTGAGAGTTGAATGTTTTTGAGTCACTTTTTGACTCAGAGTCATCATGTCCACACTTTTCTATACACTGTCATTCTTTGGCCATCAGGAGAATCAGGGAGCAGCATTTCTTAAGAGTGCTCTACTATTGTCTGCGAGGTCATCTTCCAGCGGAGGACACTGATGCTCCAAGTTTAGATGCTGGTGCTCTCTTGATCTTACCAACAGGGGCCAATAGAAGCCTTTTAGACGTGAGCTGTGACTTCTCTCCTTTCCTCAAATGGTCCTTAAATGGTTTATTGTCTGAAAAGGGAAGGAGCTTCAGTTGTGGGATCATGTTGCCGGGGCTAATACCCTCATTCATGTACCAGCATTGGCAACCATGTCAGGATGTCCACCTGACGTTGACGTTGACAAGGTTGAAAGACCCCTATTGTTAGAAGGTTGCATCTTAATTTCAGAGAATCAATGTGAAATATAAAAATAAGAATCAATGAAATACAGTCACCCTATAATCTGACTTAATCTTCAGGGTCAATGGCTTTCTCTTAGAGGAGGTACATTTTGTCTCAGATTTGAAAATTAAGAAGTTGTTGACAAGATGAGGTAGGAAAGTGTGGTCCTTGTATGGACAGGGCCAGATTACAGGGCAGAGCTCCTGGCCACCTCATCCGGGCACCAAACTACAGGGGTGCCACATTTCCAGACTAAACATGCAATGTGGTATCTGCTGTCTCAGGTTTCTGCATGTGAGGGTTTCTCTTCCAGAAGAAATGTAAATAGGTCTCACCCTCACTGGGGCTGAGAGAATTTTTGAGTGCAAAATAAAATAAAATCAATCATCACTGGTCTGTTTCTCTTGAGTGCTTTTAACATGTAGTTACGTAAGTTGCTTGGTACTACTGTATCTGAAACTGGCGGTCACAGTCATTTGAAACTCCAAAACTACACCAATGCACACAGTACAGTGATAACGTGATAGTGTGGTGTATTGAATAGCGTAGGACAAGTGAGGGTCCTTATGATCTAAACGTACAAGGCTTCGCATATACCCTCCCACACCCTAAGAAGTTGTCTTGTTTAATGATTGACAAAAGAAAGTCAAAGAGGGACAAAAAACTGGAGAACGAATGAAGATAGTCCACATTTACCCAGGTGAAGTAAATCATATACAAATCTGTTTCTGTGACCAATTGTTATTAATAGAAAATTAGGTTCCCCCCAATCTCACTAGATACATATTGAACAAATATTTAAAGACTGTCTGTTTGAAGGAGCTACAGACTGTTGGTCTCCTGGACATGGCCACGTCTCCAGCTGGTGCTGGCCTGTGAAGAGGTTGGCAAGTGCAAGGATCGAAAGGAAGGGCAGCTGGGACAGGGAGAAGGAAGAGGAGGAGAGTGGGGGAAGAAGGCTCCTCCAGGGTCACAGCGCACAAACTCTCTCTTAAAGATGCTGGTCTTCATCCCAAGGGAGTTTGGGAGTTATCAAACAGTTTTTTTTTTCTTTATTGAAGTATACATATCATACCTTTACTCCATTTTAAGTGTACAACTAAATGATTTTCAGTGAATTTACCGAGGTGTACAGTTAATCACATAAATCAGTTTTAGAGGAATTCCTTTACCCTATTGAGAACCCTAATTCCGCAGAGGGGTGGGACATATCAAATGGTTTTAAGCAGTGAAATAACATGATCATATTTGCACTTTCACTCTGGCTGCTTTTAAGAAAATGGTCTGTTGGGAGCAAGTGATTTTCTCTCTAGGAAAGGTGGAATTCTTTCATGAAGCAATCTGAATTTCAAACACTGGTGAAACCTCTTCCAGGCATTTCCTGAAAGAAGGCATGTGGAAATTACTAATCACAGCGACATTTGGAAATTTTACAGAGCTAAAATAAACACTAATAAATCTACAAGCAATCAGATCCCAGTTAAGTGGAGCCTTCAATGATTTTATTTCTTTTCAGTATTTTCGCTTTGGATAAATAAATGAAATAATACATGAACAGAATCAAGATTTAGGTCTGAAAGAAAATTTCCTGTGTGCCTTCTAGGGCAAGATTTGATCCAGCAATCCCACTACTGGGTATTTACCCAAA
>CAUYRT010062241.1:0-27283 GCA_963574885.1 Lepilemur ruficaudatus | reverse complement strand
GCTACGGAGAAATGTCTTGTGAAAGGAAGAGTCAATCAGCGTGGCAAACTTCATTGCTGTCTTAAGAAATTGCCACAGCCACCTCAACCACCACCCTGATCAGTCTGCAGCCATCAACACAGAGGCAAGACCCTCCACCAGTAAAAAGATTACAACTCGCTAAAGGCTCAGAAAATCATTAGCATTTTTTAGCAGGAAAGTATTTTTAAATTAAGATATGTACATTTTTTAGACATAATGCGGTAGCACACTTAAGAGACTACAGTATGGTATAAACATAACTTTATATGTACTAGTAAACCAAAAAATTGGTATGACTCACTTTATTGTGGTTTTGCTTTATTGCGATTGTCTCTAAGTGAATCCACGATATCTCTGAGGCATGGCTGTACTTGAATGATGTTCCCTTGTCTTCTGGCTTGCATTGTTCCTGGTGAGAAAGTCTGCTGTCGTTCTGTTATTGTTCTGTGTACATAATGTGTCTTTTAAGCAGTTTGATTGTGAGGTACCTTTGTAAGTAAAATGTTCTTGGTGTTTCTTGTGCTTTGGGTTCATTGAGAGTTTTGGATTTGTGTGTTTATGGTTTCCAGCAAATTCGTAACAGTAAAGACATTTCTTCAATTATATTTTCTGTCTTGCTTTCATTTGGGGGCTTCAGTCATGTTATGTTAGGATGCTTCAATTTGTCTTAACCTTCATGTGTGCTTTGTTCATTTTTTCAGCTGTTTATATTTCGTTTTTATTATGTGTTTACCAATCTTTTTTCTCCAATGTTTGATTTATTGTTGTGAATCTTATCCAAGGTATTTTTAATGTTGGTCCTTGAATTTTTCATATGTAAAAATTTTGTTCAAAAAATATCTTCTGTGTCTCTAGTTAACATCTTTCCTCTGTCTCCTTGGACATATGGAATATAGCTGTGTCAACTGTACTAATTTTATCATTTGTGTCATTTCTGGGTCTGTGTTGTATTAGTTGATTGGCTCACATTTTCCTGCTTCTCTGCTTGGTACTTTTTGATTCAATATTGTATATTATGGATTTTACCCTTTTGGGCACTGAATTTGTTTTTTTTTTTTTTAAAATAGAGACAGGGTCTTCCTCTTGCTCAGGCTGGTCTTGAACTCCTGAGCTCGAGTGATCCTCCCACTTCAGCCTCACAGAGTGCTAGGATTACAGGTGTCAGCCACTGTGCCCGGCCTGTAAATATTCTTTATTCTGGGAGGCATTTAACACATTGACTGGGACCCTAGAGAACTTTTTTTCCTCTTGGGGCCAGAGTGTTTTATTATGAAAATAAAATAAAAACTTCAAAAACAAAATGATCCTTTCTAATTTAATGGAAAATTTGTTATTTTGTGTTGTTTTCTGTGTGTGAGCTATATGCAACTTGAAAAATAGTTCAAGTGGCTCCCAAGGTAGAGACATGTGAGTTACATATGCTTCAGGAGGCCCCAGGCTCAAAACTTGTGTGAGTTAAATGCAACTCATGTGGCAGTTAATGTGTTAAATTACTTGAAAATGGATCCTTTCTGTCTTGCTTTTAAATTTTGTTAGGTGGAAGCAGAGCAGCATTTAATGTAGTGCAATTTTTGTTGTTGTTGTTGTTATTGAGCCCATACCCTTCTGAGTACTTTACCAAAGTACTCAGGAATTCCTCAAAGGAATTGAGGTTTTCCATTATGAAAATAGTCTGACAATCTTCTGAGGAAATCCTGTATGTAAAAGAGATAAAATCAGGGAGTGATTGCCCAAAGCCTCATCTTCTCATTGTCTTACTATATCAGGGATTATTTTTGGCTATTTGTAATAAATACAAAGGGTTTCCAAATAAGGGATTTAATTTTTTCATATAATCAGCTTGGAAACTCAAGGAAGTCATCATGTACTCTTTTAGCTTACTGCTTTGTAATCATTAGCATGTGACCAGGGATGGAAATGTCTCACAAACAGCTTTATATAATTTGGAGTTTAAAGGTGAGCTCTATCTTCATTAGAGATATAGATTTGGGAGTTATCAGTTAGCTTGTAGGTGATGATGGTTGTAATCATAGAAAAGGGTGGAGGTCGTCCAACAGAGTCAGTAGAACGAACAGATCAGTAATGTCAGAGTGGAAATTCAAATGACATGAGTGTGTAATAGCCAGGCAGAGGAAGAAGAGATTCCTAAGCAGACTAAGGTAAGATGCGAGAAGTGGGGTGGGGAATGGAGACTCATGAGAGTACATTGCCATGGAAGCTGCAATGGATATTTATGTTTTTGGCTGTCATCCTTTAAACCACCTTTTTGAGGGGTATAGAGGGAGTCATCCTTTGTGCTAGTCTTGGTGGAAGTAACAGTGTTCTTAGTATAACCTAGTTTAACAAAAGAAAAGTTAAAATAATTTTTGGATAATCTGATGGGTAACATCATTCATTTACAGATATGATTCCCCATTGTCTTTTCACGTTAGTGTTTTCCTTTTAATTTGTTATATACTTAATTTTATAATACTTTTTTGGTTTTTCCCATTTTACTTCAGAATATTGGTAAATGTACTATAACTGTTTTATATAAATGCAACCTTGAGCTGATTTCCATTAGTTATATGTTTCTTTTATTTAACTGTTGTAGTTTGGAGAATTTCTGTTGCTTTTCCTGAGAGTAATGTTACTGATTTACTTAGTTGGAAAAATTTTAGTTTTCAAAGTACCTCATTTCTGAGGTTAGTCAAATTTTTTCTTAAACATTTTAAATTAAAAACTGAAAAGTTTGGTTGATAATTTAAATTTGTAGAAAGAAAATGTATAAAATAAAACCTCCTCAACTACTTTGTGACTTCCTACATGTATATATGTATCCATTTCTTTTGTCAGTTGTTTGGCAATCGTGTGGGTAAAATGCTCTAATTGCCACATATGTAGATATACCATACTTTAAATTCACTGCCATTACCTACTTAGTTACTCAGTCAGCATTACACTTTCCTCAGAGTGTATGTATTTTGTTTGTCTGCTTTTATTCTTAAAGCTTGAGACCACGCCCACTCCCACCTAACACATAATACATATAAACACACACATACATACACATGTGTGCACAGGGAAACCTTTGGAACTAAAACACTTAATTCTCACCTCCTTTGGGAAAGAATTGAGAGCGGGAATTTCCTATGCCAGCTCCCTTCCAAAAGGTGCTGGAGTGACTTATTGGTATTATGGAAAGTTTACTTGAACGAGAAATAAGAAATGGGTATTTAAATGTCAGCTTCGTCCAGCTTTATGACTTTGAGTAAGTTATATTATCTTTTTGGCTCTAAGATTGCTTATTTATAAAATATGGTGCTTAAACTAGAGGTTTGTTTCTCAACTGTTTAAAATTTAGTCCTATACTTGCCTTGATTAAAAAGTCCTAAAACCTAAGGTAGCATAGTGGGTGCCCTTGGAAATTGTACTGATTAGGGGATGAAAGGAGCATTTTCATGTTTTATGTTCTGTTCCATGTGTATTTGTTTTACATTTTTCCTTTGATAATTCTTTAATGTTACTTGACATTTCAAAATAATGTTACAGCTAAAAAGAAATTAAAGTTGTTATAATGTTGAATTTGTTTTTTCAAATGATATGTATGTTATCCTCAGGGAGTTACTAGAATAGGTAGGTCAGTGGTTGCAAAATGGCAGCACGAAAGAAGAACATACACAGTGTTTATGTAAAAATTTGAATTAGTTGCTAATATTTGAAAATGGGGAGATCTCACATTAAAGTTTAGATTCAGAGCTTTTTGAAAAATCAGCATATCTGATAATACTGAATGTGGACTCCTATAGGCAGCTGTTGATTGGAGCTGAGGCTGTTGCTCCTGTAGGTGGGCAAATGTTCAGTTATTCATAGAACCTGCCACTTCTATTTTGTTTCCTTCCTTTTTGCCTCCCTCCCTTCCTTCCTTTTTGAGATATAATTTGTATACCATGAAATTCACCTTTTTAAAAACTACAATTCAGTAATTTTTAGTTTATTCACAAAGTTGGGCAAATATCACCACTATCTAATTCGAGAACATTTCGTCAGCCCCCAGAAATACTTTGTACCTATTCACAGTCATTGACTATTTACCAGAACTGAGCCCTTGGGAAACTGCTAATCTGTTTTCAGTCTCTGTGGATTTGCTGATATAGACATTTCATATAAGTGGAATCCTATAGATTTGCCTATTCTAGACATTTCACATATGTGGAATCATACAATATGTTGCCTTTTTGGTCTGATTTATCTCACCTAGCATGTCCAAGGTTTATCCACGTTGGAGCATGTCTCAGTACTTCGTTCTTTTTAGTGACTGAATAATATTCCATTGTGTGGATACCTGACATGTTTATTTATCAGTTGATGGACATCTAGGTTTTTACTTTTTGGTGCCTTTTTTTCCCCCCCTTTGAGACAGAGTCTTGCTTTGTCGCCCCAGATAGAATGCAGTGGCATAATCATAGCTCATAACAACCTCAAACTCCTGGGCTCAAGTGATCCTCCTGCTGCAGCCTCCCAAGTAGCTGAGACTACAGGCATGCGTCACCATCCATGCCCAGCTAATTTTTTCTATTTTTCGTAGAGATGGGTTCTCGCTCTGGGCTCAGGCTGGTCTCAAACTCCTGACCTCAAGCCATCCTCCTGCCTCGGCCTCCCAGAGTGCCAGGACTCTGTGCCCGGCAGACTTATTTGGCTTTTATAAATAATGCTGCACTGAATGTTACTGTACAGGTTTTTGTGTGGTTATATGCTTTCAGTTCTCTTGGGTATGTATATAGGAGTGGAAATAGTGGTTCATATGGTTTCTGTTTCTCCACATCTTCATTACCACCTGTCATTGTCTCTTTGATTTATAGTCATCCTGCTGGGTGTGAAGTGGTATGTCATTGTGGTTTTCATTTGCATGACCCTGATAACATGATATTGAGCATCTTTTCTAGTGCTTATTGGCCATTTGTGTATCTTTGGAGAAATGTCTATTGAAATCTTTTGCCCATGTTAGATTAGTTGTCTCATTGCTGAGTTGTAATTATTCTTTATATATTATTGATACTAGACCCTTATCAGATACATGATTTGCAAGTATTTTCTTCCATTCTGTGGGTTGTTTTCACTATCTTGATAGTGTCCTTTGGTACACACAAAGAAGTTTGTATTTATTTTTTAAGAGTCAAAGTCTCGCTCTGTCACCCAGACTGGAGTGCAGTGGCATAATCACAGCTCACTGCAGTCTCAAGTTCCTGGGCTCAAGCAATCCTTTCTACTTAGCCTCCTGAGTTGCTAGGACTACAGGCATATGCTACCACGCCCAGCTAATTTTTAAAATTTTTTTACAGAGATAGGGTCTCCCTATTTGCTCAGGATGATCTTGAACTTCTGGCCTTGGGAGGCTTTGGCTTTGGCCTTGGCCTTCCAGAGCCCTGAGATTACAAGTATGAGCCACCATGCCCAGCCAAAAGTTTTAAATTTTGATCAAGTCCAACTTATTTTTTCTTTTGTTGGTTGTGTTTTTGGAGTCATGTTTAAGAAACTATTTCCTAATCCAGGGTCGTGAAGATTTACACATCTCTTCCAATCTAAGAGTTTCATAGATTTAGCTTTTATATTTAGGTCTTTGATTTATCTTGGATTAATTTTTGTGTATTATGTGAAGTAGGAATCCAACATTATGCTTTGGCATGTGGGTATCCAGTTGTATAGCACCATTTGTTGAAGACTATTTTTTCTTTCTTGAGTTGTCTTAGCATCCTTGTCAAACATCAGTTGACAATAGATGTTTGGGTTTATTTCTGGACTCTTTTTTCTCTGTCCTTATGCCTGTACCACACTGTTGTAATTACTGTAGCTTTGTGGTTAAGTATTGAAATCAGAAAGTGTGAATCCTCAACTTTTTCTTTTTTGAATATTGTTTTGGTTATTCAGTGCCCCTTGCAGTTGCATGTGAATTTGAGGATCAGCTTTTCCATTTCTGCCAAAAGGGGCCATTGGAATTTTGATAGGAATTTCATTGAATCTGTAGATCACTTTGGGAGTATTGCTATCTTAAAAATATATTTTTCCTGTTCATGAACATGGGATGTATTTCTCTATATAGGTCTATTTTAATTCCTTTCAACAGTGTTTGTAGTTTTCAGTGTGTAAGATTTGCATTTTTTTTGTTAAATATTTTCCCAAGTATGTTATTCTTTTTGATGTTATTGTAAATGGAATTGATTCGTTCATTTTATTTTGAGAATGTTCATTGCTAATATATAGAAATACAACAGATTTCTGAGTGTTGATCTTGTATCCTACCACCGTGCTGAACTTATTAGTTCTAATAGTGTTTTTATGAATTTCTAAGGATTTTCTGTGTATAAGACTATGTCACCTAAAAAGGGGTATAGTTTTACTTCTTATCCAATCTGAAGTCCTTTTATTTCATTTTCTTGCATCATCTTCTGACTGGAACCTCCAGAATAATATATAATAGAAGGGGCAAGATTGGATGTCCTTGTATTGTTCCTGACCTTAGGGGGAATATATCTAGTCTTTTATCATTAAGCATGATGTTAATTGTGGATTTTTCACAAGCTGTTTACCAACTTCAGGACATTCCTTTCTTAGTGTTACAGAGTGTTGAATTTTGGCACATGCTTTTCTGTGTCAGTTGAGATGATCATTTGATTTTTGTTCTGTATTCTTTTAATATTTATTACCTTGATTGATTTTTGTATGCTGAACCTACCTTGCTTTTGTTGGATATATTCCAAATGTTCATGGTATATAATCCCCTTTTTAAAAAATATTCATGATTAGGTTTTTTTTTTTTTTTTTTTGAGACAAGAGTCTCACTCTGTTGCCTGGGCTAGAGTGAGTGCCGTGGCGTCAGCCTAGCTCACAGCAACCTCAAACTCCTGGGCCTCAAGTGATCCTCCTGCCTAAGCCTCACGAGTAGCTGGGACTACAGGCATGCGCCACCATGCCCGGCTAATTTTTTCTATATGTTTTTAGTTGGCCAATTAATTTCTTTCTATTTATAGTAGAGACAAGGTCTCGCTCTTGTTCAGGCTGGTCTCGAACCCCTGACCTTGAGCAATCCGCCCACCTCGGCCTCCCAAAGTGCTAGGATTACAGGCGTGAGCCACCGCGCCCAGCCAGAATGTGCCTCTTTTAATAGGGCACCCACAGTGAGCCAGTCATCATGGCTGTGAAGGATTACATACAGAAATTCTCAGGACCTCCTGAATTTTGAATATCATGTAGCTGGGGTCAATGTCAGAGAAAACAATCTAAAGGTTTTGTGGATTCCTGTAGCCTTTTTGGGCTGTTCACCTCAAGGCCATTCCTACACTGGGAAGAGGGAGAGGATAAGCATAAGGGAGCTCTCATAGACCAGCATGTGGCCTATGTGAGCAGCCAGCATTCCTTCTTGAATCATCTGGAATTGGTCTTCAATGATTATCATATTTTCATTACCACTGAGGATAGTTGCCTCACTGAGGTCATGAGGAGAGAAGTGCTAAACAATATAGAAGTAATAATTTTGCAAAAATCATCACAAGTCTAGATTTTTATTTTGAAACACATTTTTAAAGCTTTGTTAAGGTATGAATGATATTCAACCAACTGCACATATTCAAACAGTACAATGTGATAAGTTTTGACATTCATATAAACCCATGAAACTGTCGTCACAATCACGATAATGAGCCATCACCCTCATATTTCCCTGGAGGCTTTTAATAATGTCTTCCTCTTTGCCCTCCTTGCCTTCCAGATGACTATTGGTGTATTTTGCTTTATAATAGATTATTTTATGTTTTCTAGATTTTTATATGATTGATATAATAAAGTATTTAGTCTTTTTATTCCTGGATGCTCTCCTGTGGCATATTTATTTTGAGATTTATCAGTGATAATATATGAATAGTTCATTCTTTTACGTTGCTGAGAAGTATAACATGTTTTGAAATACCAGTGTTTTTATGTTCATTCATTCGTTTATGCGTCCTTAAATTGTTTCTCATTTTTGGCTGTATAAATAAAACTACAGACATTTGAATACAGTTCTTTATATAGTTATATTTCATTTCATTTGTGTTAATATCTTGGGGTTCTATTATTGGGTCATAGTATAGGCAAATGTATAGCTTTGTAAATAACACTAAAGCATGCCCTAAAATTAATGTGGTGGTCCCTTTTTGTATCACTGCTACCTGTGTCCAAGATTTCTACTTCTTATTTTTACCTATAAAGAAGAGTAAGGATAGTCTTTTAAAATGTTACCGCTTTTAATAAGTTGGTATGCCTTCTTTGGTAAAATGTCTATCATGTTTTGCTTTTTTTCAAAAAAATGAATTTTATCTGTTTGCCTTTTCATGAAGAAATAAGAAAACAGTGAAACAACAAAGACTATGTTGAACCTCATTCATTCCTCAGTGATGACAGTTTGCTGTAAGGAGTACTTGTTTCCAAAACCACAGGAGTTAGGAGCATTTTGTGTGGAGGAGTCAGCATCCCAAAGCAGCCATATGTATGGATTACAGGGCAGTGAAACAGTATGATGCTGTGATATTATGAGATAGATGTTTTTGTTCACAATTCCTGGCTCATAACTCCCACAGCCCTTGTTATAACGTTGGGGCCCTTTACGCCTCAGAAAACAGAATCTGCCTCTCAGGCCTTCTGTCCTCCTTTAGACTGTTCATTTTTCTCCTCAAGGAAGGAATTTTTCCTCACCTTCTGTCTTAGAGCTGGCCATAAAGTTTCTCTGGCCTTGCTTGTCTAATTGTAGGTCATGAGGCCCTCATTTCAGAAGGGCTCCTGGCCTATCCCTGGGAGAAAGGAATGCTTCACAGAGAGCCCAAGAAGAACGTGATCAGACAGGCCGTGCTGGGTTTCCCTATTCTGTTTTTCTTAGCTCATACCTTTTTTGTCCAGTCACATTTCTACACAGTTCATGCTCCAGTCATGTCTCCCCACTGAAGTCTCCATAAAAGGCCCAAGAGGACAGGTATGGAAATTTCCAGATAGCTGAACATACGGAGTTTCCTGGAGTGGGGTACACCTGGAGAGGGCATGGAAGCTCTGAGCCCCTTTCCTCATGTGTCACTCTATGCATCTCTTCATCTGTATGGTTTGTGATATTTATAATTAACTGGTAAACGTGTTTCCCTGAGTCCTGTGAGCCCCATCAGCAAATTAATCAAACCCAAGGAGGATGTTGGAATTCCCGATTTATAATTGGTCAGTCAAAACACAGGTTCTGGGACTTGTGATTTGCATCAGAAGTGGGGGACAGTCTTGGGGACTAAGCTCTCAAACTGGGGTATATGATGCTATCTGCAGGTTGATAATGTTGGAGTTGAATTGGAGGACATCAGTCAGCTCATGTCCACTGGAGAATAGCTTGGTGTGGGTGGAAAAACCCCCATGCATCTGATCACACAGCGGTTCTGTGTTGATTGCTCTGGTGTATGAGCAGAGGAAAAATACTTGGTTTTTTCTACACAGTTGCTGTGGCTTTCCTTCTATTATTCCTTATCTTTTTACTCTTACCTTACAATTTCCTTTCCTCCAAGTTTGTTTTTCTTCAGAGTTTTCATAAATGGAAAGGATACACACTTTGTAGACATAAGAATTTCATGTTAGCTAAGTTTCCAGGATAGCCATTGGCTCCACTTAATGTTCACTGTAAGAGCTTCACTCACTGTGAAGTGAAGAACAAAGAAGACTGTTTTACTCAGTTTTTAAGTGGACATTTGGTGTCCTTATAACATTTGGATATGCATTTTTGTCCTCTTGGGAGCATGATTTGCAAATGGAATCTGTATTATTTTACTAATATGTTTGATGGGTGCAAGAGGTAAAACTTCCTAACTCTTCTATTGAAAGATAAGGCACTTAAAACATGAATAAAAGATTATAAATTGCAAATACTAATATAATCAGGATGTAAAGAATCTCAATCCCTAAACATGAACTTGTATGACAGCATAGTTTACTGGGATAGGTTATCTTCACTATTAATTTTTTACTCTCCTCTCTGGAAAGATGTCTGATGATTCTGAATCAATATAGGTTTGTGAGATGTCATCTAGAAGTCTTAAATGGCTTGTTCAAACAAACTTATGACCACACACATGCTCTGTGGGTATCTTCCTGTCTCTTTTGTGGAAAGTGAAATTGTCTTGATAACACCCTAATTATGCTCCCACAACACCTTTGTAATCAGAAGAAATTTAAGAGCCTTTATTTTCTTTAAAAACCTGCAGTTTATACAGGCAGAGTTTTCAGTAAATAGAGCAATATTAGGATCTGCAAGCTCTTTCTACTTAAAACAATTTTTAATTCTCATGTGAAGTCAGTTGTCTTACTTAAAAATGACTAGAATTTATGTCAAAATTTTTGTACAAAATATTTCCATTTATTTCCTTTTCTCAATCTGTTAGTGTGCTTTATTTCTAATTTCTTGGGGATTTTTTGTTTTTTTTAAGACAGTCTAACTCTGTTTCCCTGGCCAGAGTGCAGTGGCATCCTCATAGTTCACTGGAACTTCCAATTCCTGGGCCCAAGCAATCCTCCTGCCTGAACCTCTCAAGTAGCTGGGATTACAGGTGCAAGCCTCCATGCTGGGCTAATTTTTTTTCTTCTATTTTTAGTAGAGATGGGGTCTTGCTCTTGCTCAGGCTGGTCTCCAACTCCTGACTTCAAGTGATTCTCCTACCTTGGCCTCCTGCAGTGCTAGGATTATAGGCATGAGCCACCTTGCCTGGCCTCTTTTTCCATGTCTCTCTCTCTTTTTTTTTTTTTTTTTTTTTTTTTGAGATAGAGTCTCACTCTGTTGCCCGGGCTAGAGTGCTGTGGCATCATCAGCCTTGCTCACAGCAACCTCAAACTTCTGGGCTCAAGCAATCTTGCTGCCTCAGCCTCCCAAGTAGCTGGGACTACAGGCATGTGCCACCATGCCCAGCTAATTTTTTTTATATATATATATTTTTTAGTTATTCAGCTAATTGCTTTCTATTTTTAGTAGAGACGGGATCTTGCTCTTGCTCAGGCTGGTCTTGAATTCCTGAGCTCAAGCAATCCTCTTGCCTCAGCCTCCCAAGTAGCTGGGACTATAGGCATGCGCCACCATGCCCGGCTAATTTTTTATCTATATATATTTTTAGTTGTCCAGCTAATTTCTTTCTTTTTTTTTTAGTAGAGATGGGGTCTTGCTCTTGCTCAGGCTGGTCTCGAACTCCTGACCTCAAGTGATCCTCCCATCTTGGCCTCTCAGAGTGCTAGCATTACAGGCATGAGCCACCTTGCCTGGCCTCTTTCTCCGTCTCTTAACCTTTTTCTCTATCCCTTCCCTGTAAAAAGATAAAATAAACCTTGTACTTTTATATCTTAATCTCTGTGTGAGAAATTTTTCTCCACCTACACTGTGACACCTGCTAAGTTTTCCACCCTCACACTGACTCCAAGTTTTTAGGCAGAGTGTTTCTCCTTTAACCAACTGCAAATTATTATTTTTAAATTTTTTATTTTTTTAAAGACTATTCTAGTAGTGAAAAGGGGGGAAACAGTAGAACAAGGAGTTCAATTTGTAACTGACTGTAAACAATCAAGTGAGATAACAACTAGCTTCAGAGCAGCCAATTGCGCATTAAAGAAGCTCTGAATCCACCTGTGATCTTTAAGCCCCTGCTTCAAGGTATCCCCCCTTTTCAGGCTAAACCAATGTGTAACCTCCATGTATTGATTTACAGCTCTGCCTGTAACTTCTGCTTCCCTGAAATGTATATTAAAAAAAAAATTGCAATATGATAGCCTCTAGAGCACAGCTGATAGCATTTCTACCCAGAAATACAACCAATTATTACAGTCTATTGATCAGATATTAGGTGATTATAAAAGTTTGTGCAGTGTTCCCATCAGTGAGAATCATACAAAATGAATAAACCTATCACTAAATTTGGCGGAAGTTATCAATGACACCACCTCTGTCTTAGATGGAATAGAGATCAGTCTCAACTCATTGTTAGAAATGGTGTTGAATGATCACATTGCTCAAGATGTCATATTGCCTAGTTGTAATAGGTCTGTGCCATTGCTAATCTTTTTGTACACAGATCAATGAAACAGGCCAGGTGGAACAGATTACATATTACATATTACTTTCAGGAAGAAAACTTTTCCTCTAAGGTTGATCCTCATGGCCTCTAGGATTTGTTATCTTGACCTAGATTTGGCAGTTAGGGCTCCTGGTCTGAGGCACCTTACAGGGACCAATAATTTTTCTTAGTTATGTGTCATAGTGGTCATGACGCTGGCTCACTTTATTCTATCCAACATCTTAAACGCTTCTATACAGCTGCTCTCATCAGATTAGATGACTGCCATAATGATACAACAGTTAAAAAGGGCCAAGAGCAACTTGTAATACAACGTGTTACTCTGTGCTGCTACAACAAAATACCTGAGACTGGCTTTTGTTTTGTTTTTTTGTTTTTGTTTTTTTTAGGGATGGGATCTTGCTCTTTTACCCGACTGGAGTGCAGTGACTATTTACAATCACAGTGCATTGCAGCCTTGAACTCCTAAGCTCAAGTGATCCTCCACCTCAGCCTCCTGGCTAGCTGGACTAGGGGTGAACGGCGGCTCTAAATTCCCCAAATTTTCACCAGCTAATTCAGAGTTTTGTAGTGTCTAAAAGCCAAATTTAGCCAGACATGGTGGTTGCACCTGTAATCCCAATACTTTGGGAGGCTGAGGAGGGAGGATTGCTTGAGGCCACGTGTTCAAACCAGCCTGGGCAACATAGTGAGACCCCATCTCTACAAAAAATAAAAAGAAATTCAGCCAGTTGTAGTGGTGTGCAACCATAGTCCCAGCTACTCAGGAGACTAACACAGGAGGATCACCTGAGCCCATGCAGTCATGGCTACAGTGACCTATGATCATGCCATTGTACTCCAGCTTCAAAAAAAGGGGTGGGGGCAAACTTACAACAAACTTAGTTTAAATATCTTACTTGGCTTTATCAGGCAATACTTCATTCCATAAAATAGAATAAGTGTTCCTTTGAACCACATACAGAAGGTAGTTTTGTGGACAGAAAAAGGCTGAGGAAGCTAGAGCAAAGAACAAAAATCAGATTGATCATTCCAGAGTTACTCTCCTTGTAAGAGGGAAACAGACAAAACAATAGAAAAACAATGGATTGGTGGTTAACAGGTTATTTTTTGGGGAAAGTATTAAAGCAGAGGGACTTGCATTATCATTGAAACTGGCCTGCTTGGGAAATTTGGCTGTTATTTCTGTCTCCTGATTTCTGAGAAGGTAAGATAACAACTTAGTTTGAGTTTGGTGATGTGGAATTTTAGCATGGGTGACTCTGTTTTGGTTTTCAGTCTCATCTGTTGGGGCCTAGTGCAGAGGCTTAGTACAAAACATTGGCCTCCTATATTTTTTTGTGTAATAGTAGCTATTTCAGAATTACACCAGTTGTGCTTGCTGACATATCTCCACTGACACTGAGACTTTTATTTATTATTTATTTATTCATTGATTGTTTTTCTGATGTAGAACCCACTGAATGACAGTGTAAGGGAAACTCTTAAAAGGACTGAGAAAGATCTATCAAAGATCCAAAACAGAAGGCTTGGGGTTTAGACACTGGGATACATTGTTCCTCCTATATTGAGGTATTCACATCAGAAGAGGTAATGAAAGCACTTTCTTTTCTACAGGTGCATTTCCCATGTAGTAGCTCGGTTTAATCAGATATAAATACAGAATCATGAAGGGTATTTTCAGGTCTACTTGATTAACAATATCCTCCTGAACTTCATTTGCTCAGTACTTGCCCCAGTTTTTGGGCTTTGAACTCCCAGAGCAGGTAAATCAGCATTAATTGTACAAATCTGGTCACCTTGCTGGAGGTTTACATGGCCCGAAGTAAGTGCCCTTGCAGGGACCTAGAGGCAGTGAGAGAGGAGCAATGAG
Source organism: Lepilemur ruficaudatus (assembly GCA_963574885.1). Classification (NCBI taxonomy): domain Eukaryota; kingdom Metazoa; phylum Chordata; class Mammalia; order Primates; family Lepilemuridae; genus Lepilemur; species Lepilemur ruficaudatus. Next base: position 13,297 of record CAUYRT010062241.1, on the reverse strand, counting down.
CTCACCTCCCTCACTGTATTCAGCCAGCCAACCATCCAGCCAGCAGCCATAATACACACAGACAATGAAATGCAAATTAAAGAACATGTCGATACTTCACAGTGAGGAGTATGTGACACTGCTGTGCTAATTTACATATATTAAATGATGTGGCACTAAAAGTATGTGCAATATTCTCATTGTAAATACCACGTAAACTGAGAGCGCTAGGAAGGAAGAGGTCACTCAGACACCAAATCAGGTTACATACACACTCTCACAAAATAGAATTCTTGTACCAAGGATAATTTGGGGTTTTTTTTTTTAATTGGCATGAATTTTAAAGCTCATTATTTGTTTTGCTGAGAATTAAGATATTCTTGATTCCTATGTAGTAAAATCCTATTCATTGTCCTTTCACAGCTACTGAACACTATATAACAGTTTTGTGCCAAGAATAGTAATAGATCGGATTGAAAGCCTTCAAGAAAATCTGCACATTCCCAGTTAAGTAGGGGACAAGAAATTCTTCCTGAAAAGAAATGGCTGTCATTATGAAAAACAGCATTGCTACTGAATTTATTGGAAGCAAAAAATTTATTTAGGCATGAAATGTTATTCAGAGTTTCTGTGTTACATAAGCATACTGGTTTAAAATACCATTTAAACAATTAAGGCATATTTTAATATATTTGATAGTGTTTAAATCCTTAAATTAAAACAAAATGAAATGTAATTTTCAGACCCAGGTGTAGTGGCTTGAGCCTGTAATGCCAGCTACTCAGGAGGCTGAGCTAGGAGGATTGCTTGAGGCCAAGAGTTCAAGACCCACCTAGGAACATAGCAAGATCCCAGTCTCTAAGAAGAAGAAGAAAAAAGAAGAAATGAAATGTAATTTTCAAATCTAATTTTGACTAAATCAGATTAAATTACACAAAAGCAGGAAAAAAATATTTAGTGATTATTCTACTCAATAAAAATAGAGAAAATGCAAAGGCACCTACTGTAGGGGAAAGTAAATCAATGGTTGTCAAGAGGGCTGGGACGGCCAGTGCACCCTCTCCTGACACTGTTGCCATGGAAATGCCCAGAAACCCCAACCAAGTGCCAACTAGAAAAGCCACTCAACATGTACCTTGTGCTTTCTGATCCTTTAACAGCATTACCTCCATGACCTGTACCCCTGCTACAGGCCCACAATTCCAGCCTGGTCCACACACTAATCTCCACTCTTGGATGACTCCATCCTGAATCCCTCCACAGTTTGCCAGACTGCGTGTCTAGCTGTCCACCTGATGCCTTCACTCACTGTTCTCTCCAGCATCTGAGATTCTCCACAGGGCCAACACCAAACCTCTGATATTCCCAAGTATAGTTAACCCAACACCAACTTCCCTATCCCAGTTGATGGAGCTTCTGTCCCTACAGCCGCTAGTACCAAAGACTCCAGGGTCATCTTTGTCTCCTCACTTTCCATGCCCTACAACATCAAAAGCTCGACTTGCTCTCTTTTCAAAAATGGACCTGGAATGTGCAAAATTAAATGATTCAAACTTAAAGCTGTTGGAACTTTATTTTGAAGAGAGGAATGTGACTATGCAGTCTGAGTCACAGGACATGCAGCTGCCAACCATACATTTTAATTTTTTTTCCTGTAAATAATAAAGACCAAACAGCACCAGAGGTAAGACCCCCTCAGACACTGCCTCTCTTCATGGAATAATAAAGTAATCTTCCTTGCAATGTGGCAATGTGTAACCAAACTGCTGTAACTTATGCAGTGGCCTCGAATGAAAAATGTTGCAATCTGCTACAGTTTCTGTCTCTTAAGGGTGGTCTCTGCTCCGTCTCAACCCCCGTCCACTCCGTTTTTTCTTGAAAGTCTTTGGAGAACTTTTAAACCGTAATATATCATGCCCCTACTTTGTTCAAACTTTTCCATGGTTTCTAGAATCCTCACGATGAAGGGACAACCAACCCTGCCATTCCCGACGCAATTTCACCTCACTGTTACCACGGATTGATCCCCCGGCCTGGTCTTGTGTTGGAATAGCTATGGAACGATACGTGCCTTTGGATTCGAGGCCATTGGAAGAATCTCAAATGATATTTTTAGCTTCTGAGAGCATGCTGAGTTTCAAGGAGTCCGGAATAATGTGTCCCCTCACACTTGGCCGATTGGACGCAGACGACATTCCACAGAAACGTGAGCCCCACCCTCACGCCTCTCCTCGTGCGGGTCCGCCAGCCCGCTCCTCTCCCGGGGACAGCGCGTGCGGGGGCTCCCTCAGCACGGCCGCGCGGGCCTGCGCACCGCCGTCCCTGTCCCGGGACTGGCTGGGTCGCCCCGGGGCGGCGCGACGGGGCCGCAGACCGCATCTGGGTCTGTCATCTCCGCCCAGACCCCAGAAAACCCAATTCGACAGCCGGGAGGGCGACGCCGGAAGTCCCCCGCCGCGCTACGTGCCCAGCACGGAAACGCCCGCTTCGAGCCTTCATTGGCGGAGCTTCCCGGCCGCCGGCGCTCGGCCTTCTGGGTAGCGTCGCTGCAGCCAGTTGGGGCCGCTGGTGGGACACTTTCACCTACCTCTCAGATTAAAGCCCCAGTGTCAGCCCGAGGGCTGCTGAAAATGGCACGCCCAGGTCCAAGGACGAAGGAGGGACGTTGCCCTATCTTAATGGGGTAAAGGGTCTTCCTTATGTTTCTGTGGAGTGTCCTCTGCATCCGGTCAGCCAAGTGTGAGGGGACACATTATTCCGGACTCCTTGAAACTCAGCATGCTCTCAGAAGCTAAAAATATCATTTGAGATTCTTTCAATGATCTTGAATCCAAAGGCACGTATCATTCCATAGTTTTTCCAACACAAGACGAGTCCACTGGATCCTGAAGCTAAAATCATCATATTGTAGTTCAAATCCATGTACTCTGAAGCTTTAGAATCTTCCCCTTCCTCTCCAATCTGTGTTTCCTCGGTGACAAGAGAAAAAAATAACCTGGACTGGGACATGACAAGCAAGGTATCGGAGAGATGTCAGGCCACCCTGCAGGAGGAGTAAAAAGATGGATCATTTGTGATTCTCCTGTAAAACATCACTCCTGCCTGTGTAGTTAATTATTGTGTCTAATTCATTAAGCAAAATTTTTACTTAATGTCTCTTACTTGATAGCCTGACATATATGCTGCTATTTTAGGAATCTGACATCAATCAGGAAAAGAATAAGGATACAAACACTATTTTTAGGAAACAGTGGCTACACTGTTCAAAAGTGAAGCATGTATGCAAAGGGTGCTGTCAACCCTGAGATACTGGAGTGTCACTCGGTCAACCTGGATAGAGTGCAGTGGCATCATCATAGCTCACTGCAGCCTCAAACTCCTGGGCTCAAGCCATCCTCCTGCCTCAGACTCCCTAGGAGCTGGGCCTACAGGTGTGCACCATCACGTCCTACTAATTATTTAGTTTTTTTGGTAGAGACGGGGTCTCACTATTGCCCAGGCTGGTTTCAAACTCCTGGCCTCAAGGCATCCTCCCGCCTTGGCTTCCCAAAGTGCTAGAATTACAGGTGTGAGCCACCATACCCAGCCTAAGTTCATTTTTAATGATGTTGGTCCAATGAGTCAAAAATTTACATGATGAGGCACCATAATTTTTAGTAATAAATCCAGCTAGTGTCTGAGAAGGTAGTAACCCTCCTTAGTTTCAGTTTTAGATGTCTTATTTCCCATGTTTCTCATTTTCCCTTTCATCTGCAGCAAGCTAAGGATGTGTTCAGGATCAAAGATGTGCTGTTCATGAGCTTCACTCCTTGGGTTGTCACCCTTGAATTGATCTGCTCTGTTACATGTCTCAAGAAAGCTTGCCAGCTGAGGCAACAAGGTGCTCCAAATGTAAGGTGACCAAGATTTATGAGTGTTTCCTGGAGGAGATAATTGCACTGTAAGTGTTCTGGTGCTGGGGAAGCCCTTTGGTGTGGCGCACATCATGAGACATCTCCAACACTCCACCACATTCTTAGTAACCTAAGAATGCCTGAGATTCAGGCTGGACGGAGAAAGTGTTCCTTTCTTTGAAGCAGTTGCCTTCCCATAGAATGTAAAGGGTTGGTGCCAGGGAAAGGAGCTTTTGAAAAAAAGAGAAACATTGGATCAAAGAAACCACCAGTCTAACCGAGGCAATGTTGGACAATCCAAGTTTTTCCTTTGTTGATTATTAAAAATACATTTTTTATAAAGTAGGGACATTAAATTCTGACTGTACATTACTGTTAATGTGAAAATGCTATTGTAATTGTTATAATGAAAGAGACCTTAAACTTTATAGACATATTTGAATGATTTGTGTCATATGGGTGAAATAATGTCCAGCATATTCAAGGGCATCAGACTAGAAAAATATTAATATGTATTATGCTCTGAGTAAATAAAGTACATATTCATACTGAAAGCTGACACTTGTATAGCTGAGACTCCTTTTAGAATATGAAATATTGTAATTGAAAAGATGATTATGGACATGCCAAACAGCAATAAAAATTAAAAATGGCAATCCTGGCTTGATGTGGTGGCTCATGCCTGTAATCTTAGCACCTTGGGAGGCCACGGTAGGAGGATCGCTTGAGGTCAGGAGTTCTAGACCAGCTTGAGCAAGAGTGAGACCCCATCTCTACAAAAAATAGAAAAATTCACTGGTCATAGTGGCACACGCCTGTTATCTCAGCTACTTGGAAGGCTGAGGCAGGAGGATCGCTTGAGCTCAGGAGTTTGAGGTTGCAGTGAGCTAGGCTGACGCCAGAGCACTGTAGCTGGCCCACAGAGTGAGACTCTGTCTCAAAAAAAAAAAAAAAATCAATCTTGCTCCTATTTGAAAATTTAAAGGAAATGTCTTAGTTAAATATGAATAATTTTTTTTTTTTTTGAGACAGAGTCTCACTCTGTTGCCCGGGCTAGAGTGAGTGCCATGGCGTCATCCTAGCTCACAGCAACCTCAAACTCCTGGGCTCAAGTGATCCTCCTGCCTCAGCCTCCCAAGTAGCTAGGACTACAGGCATGTGCCACCATGCGTGGCTAATTTTTTCTATATATTTTTAGTTGGTCAATTAATTTCTCTCTATTTATAGTAGAGACGAGGTCTTGCTCCTGCTCAGGCTGGCTTCGAACTCCTGACCCTGAGCGATCCTCCCGCCTCGGCCTCCCAGAGTGCTAGGATTACAGGCGTGAGCCACTGTGCCCGGCCTAAATATGAATAAAATTTTGAAACACAAAGCTAGGAAGTGTGCCAGGAACATTGAACAAAATCTAAAAATCTATTTATAAAAACCTTTTAAATAAAAGTAGACATGATACTAAGGGAACCTCAATCAGAAGAAAAAAAAAGAAAGAAAAATAAATTTAAAATTAAAGAAACAAAAAAATTGATAAAAGTAGACATGATGGAAGTGTTGGGAATAAAATTTAAATAAAGAAAAAATAAAAGTAGACATGAACCATGTTTCTGGGTAAAACTAAATATTATATATAAAAATAATACAAAAAGGTAATTTATGTATGTCCAAAGAAAGGCTAATGTTTCTGGGCTCATTACATAGTTTTTAAATGATAAAAACATAAGTTTATTGAGAATAACTTATATATATCCAACTGCTTATTCTATTTTTTATTTTTATTTATTTATTTTTTAGCTCAGGAATCCATGTTGGCATGAACTGCTTATTCTAATATGGAGAAAATCGTACTTGGGTTGATGGTACACACAGAGAATCAAAACACATCTTTCTGACATATGGAAAAAATTTATAGGAACATACATATTAAACTTGATTGTCAATTTGGAGAGAAAATAGACAATGTGATAAATATTAACATGGATTTGAAATTGAGATAGGAAAACTGTTCAATTTATGACTCATGTTAACAACTGAAGAGTAATTTAATAAAGCCTTCACATGGAAATACATGGCCTAGATTATTTTTTAAAAGGTTTCTTTTCTTTCACTTTTAAGAAACAGGGTTTCACTCTGTCACCCAGGCTGGAATGCAGTGCTGTGATTAGAGCTAACTGTAACCTCAAACTCCTGGGCTCGAGTGATCTGCCTAGCTCAGCCTCTGGAGTAGCTCCAACTACAGGTGCAAGCCACCATGCCTAGCTAGTTTCTTCTTATTACTATTTTTTGTAGGAATGAGGTCTGCCTATGTTGCCCAGGCTAGGCTCGAACTCCAGGCTTCAAGTGATCCTCCTGCCTTGACTTCCCAAAGTATTAGTGGTACACTAAGGTAGTCCCAGTTACTCAGGTGGCTGAGAATCAGTTGAGTCCAGGAGTTCAAGGCTGCAATGAGCTATGATCATGCCACTCACTGCAACCTGCATGACAAAGCAAGACCCTGTCTCTGAAAAACAAACAAACAAAACAACAACAAAAAAACCCAAGTAAAACATATCTATATAAAAAATTGTATTCAGATATCTATAGCAGTTTTATTTACAACAGATAAAAATGAGAAGCAACTCAAATATTTATAACAGATGAATGAACATACAGTGATATTTCATAGCATGTTATGCTTCCCAACAATATAACAAAAAAGAATGAACTACTCATAGATCATCATTGATGAATATCAAAGTAAATATGATGCAGGAAAGCACCTAGGGATAAAAAGAGGAAGCACTTTTATGGTATCAGTCATATAAAATTCCAGAAAATGCAAACTAATCTATTATACAGCAAAGTAAATCAATGGTTATCTAGAGGACAGGAAGGGCAGAGAGGAGGACATTTTTAAAAGGCTTCAGGTAAATATGAAAGTGGTGGATAAGTCTAAAGGGATAATTGAGTTAAAATGAGGTCATAAGGGTGGTCCTTTATACACTATAACTGGTGTTACAAGGAGAGAATACACAGATATACATTCAAGGAACGTAATGTAGGGGAGATGGCCATCTGTAATCCAGTGAGTGAGGCCTCTGTTTTCCAGGCATTCAAATAAGGGTTTGTTGAAATAAATTCTTTTTACAAGTATATCTCTGTTGTTTTCATTATATTAAATATTTCAGTTTTTAAAAGAATGAAAGTAAATCTTGAATTAGATTTTAGAGAAAGGAAAAAAATCACTCTTAATGAATCAAAAACTAAACTATGTTCAGAGATACGGGACCATCTACAAAAAAAAACTAAACTGTGGGAAACAATCTGGTGTGTGGTATAACATACTAATAGCATTGATCATTCACCATTTTATGGTAAATTAGATTGGTTTAAAGATGGTCTGCAGCCAGGCGAGGTGGCTCATGCCTGTAATCTTAGCACTCTGGGAGGCTGAGGTGGGAAGATCACTTGAGGTCAGGAGTTCAAGACCAGTGTGAGCCCTGAGCAAGAGTGAGACCCCATCTCTACTAAAAATAGAAAAAACTAGCCAGGCGTGGTGGTATGTGCCTGTTGTCCCAGCTACTCACTCAGGAGGTGGAGGCAGGTGGATCGCTTGAGCCCGGGAGTTTGAGGTTGCTGTGAGCTAGGCTAACACCATGGCACTCTAGCCCAGGCGACAGAGTGAGACTGTCTCAAAAAAAAATAAAGATGATCTGAAGAGAATTTGGCAGTGAAGTTAAGCAGAGGTGAAGTTAGTAAATAGAGACTTCCAAGTACATTTGAAAATAAATCAATATTTGTAGGATAATCCACCAATTGATAAATGTGCTCTTAATCTCAGCTATAGAGTGATTGATTCAGAAGACAAAATATGCAATAACATGCGTGTATGGATTGAGTCAAATTTTTCTTCGCAAATATATTGACCTATATAGCACTATGAAATTGAACAAGAATTAGAAAATTACTAGTACAAAAAGTGCCCCCAAATCAGAGTGATGAAGCATAGTAAGAGAATTGTGGCAAGGGAAAAAAGTGAAAGTATATTGCATAAAAATTTTGACATTTTCATACTGTACAACTATTGACTTGGTAGGAGAATTAACAAAAGTTGCATTAATTAGAGAGGTACCAAGAAGAGCTTGCAAATCCTAAATTTGCTGAACAATGCTTTTTGCTACTTGTAGTTTTCTAAGAGCGAAGACTTAAATTTCCCCTGCTGACAGATGACCAAAACTGGGGTTTAATTAAGACAATTTTGCCATAGAGAAATGAAATATGAAGAGCATGCATGATCATAATATACTCTTTTAGAGAGCATATAATGATCCTAATGGGGTTGCCCAGGCTGGGGTACAGTGGCTATTCATAGGCATGATCCTACTACTGATGAGCACAGGAGTTTTGACCTGCTTCATTTCCAACCTGGGCCAGTTCACCCCTCCTTAGGCAACCTGGTGGTTCTCCACCCCAGGAGTTTGCCCTATTGATGCCAAACTTACTGTGGACAATCTGCCAGCATAGCACACTATAGCCCAGAACTCCTGGGCTCAAGCAATCCTGCCTCAGCCTTTGGAGTAGGTAGGACTACAGGCATGCGCCACCACACCTTGCACAGCCGTCTTATGATTTCTGGATGACACACTAGAAACCTACATTAATTCACATTATCTGAGAAATCAAGGAGCAAAATATTAATGATAATTAAGATATTATGTACCTAAAAACACATGCTTTCAAACTGGGTGTGGTGAGGGTGCATGCCTGAAGTCTCAGCTACTGGGGAGGCTGAGGAGGAGGATCGCTTGAGACCAAGAGTTCAAATCCAGCCTGAGCAACATAGTCTCTTAAAAACTCTTAAAAAACAAAAACTTGCCTTTAAAATAAAATTGGGGGCTTGATTTAGATTCCTGATTATCTTGCTATTTGTTTTTTTCCCAACAGTTTTTATTTATACCTACAAAAAGAAAACAAGATGGTATCAAAAGGACAATTTACAAACTAAGAATAGTAACATAGCTCTTAGCTAATTTGTCCTGTATCTTGCTATTTGTAATTACAATCTTTTACTCAGATGATTCTAAAGTGATCATTTCACTAAATGGTACAAGAAATTTTATCTCTGGCACTCATCAGATACATCTTAGTAAAATACTTAGAGATTTTATTTGCAAATTATGTCCCCTCAAAAAATTCAAATCCAAGAATTGCTACAAAGACAATCAATCTCCACTCAGAAGCTGTGAATAAAACACACTGTCTTATTGCTCTTTATACGGAGTGAACCTCTTAGTATTGATGTTGTGAGTTTTAGCATGTTTGGTTTAGCATGTTTTAGCATGTTTGGTTAGGGTTGAAAGGGAGACTAATTCAGACATGTTATAAAAGCAAACATACAGGAGAGAGATTAGGCAGCCCTAAGGCAAGTGTACAAGGTGGCACCATGCCCCTGGTCCTTCAGAATATGTCCCTGCTGTCTCTGTCAGTATTTGTGTTCTAACCCAGCAGTTAGAATTGTTTTTCTATATAACATTTCTTATTGAATTCTTCGAGATACAGTCTATTTCTCCAAAGAAGGTGATATTTATCTGAGAATAGTGGGGACATTTACTGCCAGGACAGTGGCTGCAGTGACGGCAACCCCATAGATGTGGAAAGTGGGCATCTGAACCATGAAATAAAGGTTTGGGATTCCATGATCTCATGTTGATGGGAAGTATCATTTCATCTGTAAGTAAAGTGACAGTGTCTGTGCGGAGTGAAGATTATTTCTGAAAAACAGTTGTGGAGTAAGCAAATTACAGAAAGCTATTGATGTTGATTAGTAGAGTTATAAAATAAGAATGACAGAAATATCTGGAAGGGAAGACTCTGTGAAGCCCAAGAACAGCCCAAGAATAATTCTTGATGGGAGGTAAGTAAAGGACATTTAGTTTTAAGATGTGAGAGAATTAAGTCCATGGCTATCCTAGCAATGTGGCTACCATGAAATTCTTGTTCCTACAAAGTGTAAATCCCCTTCATTCATGAGAACTCTGAGGAAAATTAAACTTGGAGGGAAAGAAATACTAAGGTGAGAGTAAGCGAGAGAAGAAAGAAATAGAAGAGTGGAAGGAAAGCCACAGCCTCTTGTTGCTTCATTGCTTTGCCAGACATTTACTGAACATCACATCTCAGTGACTCTTCTAGACACATTTACAGCAGTGAACCAACCTACAAAGAAATATGTCCATGTGTCGCCTTTATTAGAATTCAGGGCAGTAGCTATTATGTCAGAAAGGAAAATTATATATTCTACAGTAAATTTTGAGGTGACTGGTGGTATGGAAATATAAAAAGAGAGCAGCACTGATTGATGACAAGGAAGTGGAGTAGGAAGATTTCAACAGGAAATAGAGGGGTCAGGTTCTTCTCATGGTGGAGATGCTACTTGAGCACACATTTATAGGAGGGAGTGATTTGAATATGTGGAGAAGGAATAGCCAGTGCAATGTTCCAAGGACAAGTTACCAAAAGTGTCAGACCACTCATGTGACCATCATGCCAGTTCCAGGGTAGCTATTGGTGTTTTTGAGACCAGCCTAAGCAAGAGGGAGAACCTGTTTCTACAAAATAAAAAAATTAGGCCAGGCGCGGTGGCTCACGCCTGTAATCCTAGCACTCAGGGAGGCCAAGGTGGGTGGATTGTTTGAGCTGAGGAGTTCGAGACCAGACTGAGCAAAAGCGAGACCCCGTCTCTACTAAAGAAATAGAAAGAAATTAGCTGGACAACTAAAAAAAAAAAAAAATATATATATATATATATATAAAATTAGCCGGGCATGGTGGCACATACCTGTGGTCCCAGCTACTTGGGAGGCTGAGGCAGGAGGATTGCTTGAGCCCAGGAGTTTGAGGTTGCTGTGAGCTAGGCTGATGCCATGGCACTCTACCTAGGGTGACAGAACTAGACTGTATAAAAAAAAAAAAAAAAAAAAAAAGGAAAAAGAAAAAAAAAGAAATCTTCCCACTTTGTTCACATTTCCGTAAGTGCAACCCCATGCCTCTGCACCAGACCTCCTTGTCAACTGTCTTCTCAACTTTTCCTTCCTTGTCAGAGAAGATCATCATTGGCTGATGCGATGGAATCCACAGATACTGTCACCTTGGGATACTTATTCCACACAAAATGGAAGAACAGCTCATAGCTCCACCTTTTGGAAAAATGTTGCTTCTCCGCTGTCTTTCAGGGGCACCCCAAGTGTAGCTGTGATGCAGCTACCATGCATTTTCCTTGCACCCGCAAACCAAGATGTCCCATTCAGAACCAGAATTCCTCCAGCTGGCTGCACAGAACACCACAATACCCATTGCGGTGAGCTGTTCCCGCTGTGGTATGGGTATGACACGGGTACTGGATATCTGCTCGTGCAGTTAATTTATGTTCTCTAGACCTGCTCAGGCTCAATCCAGGCTGTATATAACTTATAGTGGGATACAGTAGGACCCTTTGGACTTTATTGTTTCTTTGGTCAAGAGAACGCTGCTCATGGTGTGGGATGCAAGGAGGAGATTTGATACCCCATCTTCTAATGTTTAGCATCTTATTGGCCGGGAAGAAACTGCCTCTTCCAGGATTAGCTAATTACTCAAGATGTAATAATAAGAACCTTGCCTGGGAGCATGCCTTTTCTTTTCTTTTCTTTTTTTTTTTTTTAATTTCAAACAAGGTCTCCCTATGTTGCCCAGGCTGGTCTCAAACTCCTGGGCACAATTAATCCTCCCACCTCAGCCTGCCAAGTAGCTAGCTAGGTAGGTGGGATTACAGAGGCTCACCGCCATGCCCAGCAAGCATGCGTTTTGTATGCAAACCAACCAATCCCAAATCCACATCCCTGACCACTCGCTTTATTTAACTCCCACAGACCAAGCCGGAGTCCGCTGAGTGGCGCCCCGACTCGAGGACTGTGGATCTGTGGGAACTACATTACCCATCATGGCCTGCGTCCGCGGTGTTTCCTGGAGGGGCACAGTAAATTCAGGCGGGACTTCCGGGTCCCCCTCGTGGCGGCCATTTTGGCTTCTCTCCGGTTCTTTCGCCGTGTCCCAGGCTCCGGAGCGCTCGTTCGGAACCAGAGTGACCGCACCGAGAAGGCGCTAGAGGATTCGTCGTCGCCGCCGCACAGGGGCGGGTCTGAACATCTGCGCCGCCGCCGTCCGGGGCGATCTGGCCAGGGCCGGGATAGAAACCTCTGCTCTGCCCCGAGTCGGATGGCCCGCGGCCTCCGTCCTCACCTTCACCCAAGTCCTCACGCCCCGAGTGAGGGGCGCCTGCTTACGTCCCTGCAGCCCGGGCTCCTGCGTCCAGGACAGGGAGTTGCTCGCGGGTGGGTGTCTGTTTCTGACATTCAGTTTGGGGCGAGAATGTGACAGAGGGTCACATGGCAGGTGCAAAGGCTCGGAGGTGAGACTGAGCCGGCAGGATTCTGGAAACCCGGAGTCCGCCTTGTTCTCTGAGGACCTGAATGGGGCCGAATTAAGCCTGGAATAGCAGAGCTACGGTTGTATTTTAATTGTTAGGATTCTGGAAGAAGAGTTTTGGACAAAAAAGAGACACCATCTACGGTAGGATTTTAAAAGATTTTCCAAAGGCTGTTCAGGACTGGAGGGGGGTGATGAGGGCATTGAGGCACTGGGAGTTTGAATCTTTGTTCAAGATCACACAGCTGGTAAGAGGTGACACTGAGCACTGAGGCACAGTGATTAGACATTGATCTGGATATCACCATGTTCCAGGGCCAGGCAACGTACAGGAAGGCATGAGTTCACTGAACCCCACCACAGACACATTCTTCTAAGGCCTGCCTCTTCCCACAGTCTTCTACGTCTGCAGAAGCACTTACGGAACCAACACAGGTAAGTGGAACATGTCCCAGTCCCTCACTGGCCCCAACCCACACCCACATGATCTGAAGAATTGGAACTTTTAAGTGCTATTCTCCCAGCCCTTGGATCTGAGAAACCCCAAGCCCAGGGTTATGGATCCATGTCAGACTTTCTTTCTCCCAAACAATGTAAACAGATGCATGGGATTATACCAGGAACTAGTACCAAGATGTGCTAATGGTTAAAGGTAAAATTGTGCTGGGAATGTTCAGGACCCTTCAGATCTCCTTTCAAGTGTAACAAAGAGCAGGAGCACAGCATTCAGCTTGGTATACCTGCCTGAAAAGTGAAATATCTGTTCTGGAGAATACGGGAGTCAGAAGTGGGAGGTCATCTTAATAAGGTCTGAACAGACTCTATCTGGCTGCAGAAAGAACACACTGGGGTAGGCCGGGCGCGGTGGCTCACGCCTGTAATCCTAGCACTCTGGGAGGCCGAGGCGGGTGGATAGCTCAAGGTCAGGAGTTCGAAACCAGCCTGAGCAAGAGCGAGACCCCGTCTCTACTATAAATAGAAAGAAATTAATT
>CAUYRT010062240.1:0-29581 GCA_963574885.1 Lepilemur ruficaudatus | reverse complement strand
TCTAGCCCAGGCAATAGAGTGAGACTCTGTCTCAAAAAATAAAAAATAAAAAAAAGACCCCATACGGCAAAGGAAACCCCATTCACCAGAAGAATCAATTAGGGGAGATCCTTCTTCACTACGAAAGGATTTTTTTTCTTTACAAAAGGATTCACTTAGAATAGTTTATTGCCTCAAGTAGAGAAACCCTTCCTTCTTCATAGTTTACAGACAATTAACTGCTTAGGAAACTCAAAGAGGAAGCACTGATAGGCACTCCAAGATCAGTCAGAAATGCAGCCTTTCCGACACTGTAACGTCAGCCAAAGGTAAATATTCATAAAAACCAATCGTGCACAATGTCTCGGGAATGATCTTAATGTCAGCAGACCCTCCGTCGCAGAGGTGCCTCCCTGGAGCTCCAACATGAGAGGCAGCTGCTGAAAGGCAGAGGGCGGCTGCTGTACCCGCACGCTAACCAAAGCAGACCAGTGCCCGGCTAAGGAGTTTTAATTTAGTGACGAAAAATGAGCTATAATTACATTGTCAAGAAGTCAGTTCGTGTAATCTCTTCAGCTTGTATCTCGAATTCCCCTCATTAAACAGAACACATGCCTGTTTCATTTAAAAAAAAAAAATCCCTCTTATCCTGTTCCAACACGTTGCCCATGAAGATTCCACAAGGCCTGCAAAGCAAGATGTTGGCTGGCCCTGGGGACCACAGTTGTGTCGCCCCTGTCACCCGGCAAGATGATGTGAGACTAAGTACCCTCAGGTGAGCAGCTGGGTACCCAGGCCACAGGCCTGCTGGGTGCAAATTCGGCTCTGGGTATCTTCCTAGGTGGCAGGATCCCTGCAGGAGGGCAGCCGCAGCCCTAAATCTCAAGGGGCTGGCTGCAGGGCTTTGAGGAGCCTGGACTTGGTGTGGACAAAGAAAGTCCCCCAGGTTCCCCTTAGCTCCAACCAGAAGAATTTCTAAGAACAGTGGGCATACAAAAGGAATAAGAAGAAAAAACACAGTCTATGTCCTCAAAGTGTACACTCTAGTTCAAGAGCTACATCTAATCCATTCACCACACGGAGAATAATTCAGGACCACATGTTACGCCCTCAGTGCAGTAGGACTCGACTGCTGTGTAGCCGGGGACGTCAAAGAAGCCCCATGAAGCAGGCAGGTCCAGACTGGGCCTTAGGAACGGAGGATAACTGTGAGCACGTCTCGAAGCTTCCCCATTTGCCAGACCATGTGACAAGTGCTTTTCGTGAGACTCTTCACATGTCACTCTTCTGCCAACATTGTACAAATGCTAGCACCATTTTCGTTTTACATGAGGTAATCTGATTACAAAGGTTCAATAAAGTCACACATATAGTTTTAACACAGATCTCTTTAACTCCGAAGGCCCCTTGGTCCTAACCTCATTTAGATGGGCAGGAGGCAGGAAGAGCAGTGTTTAAAAAAGATGAAAGAGGCCAGCACAGTGGCCCCACCTATAATCCAACACTTTGCGAGGCTGAGGTAGGAGGATCAATTGAGCCCAGGAGCTGGAGGCTGCAGTGAGCTGTGATCGTGCCATTGCACTCCAGCCTGTGTGACAGAGTGAGACCCCGTCTCTAAATAAATAAATGAAAGTTAATTAATTTAAAAAATTAAAGGAGAGGTGGGGGTTGAATAAGAGTAGGATCTGTCTTGGGGACAGAGGGAAGAATGTCCTTATCAGCCAGCAGGGGTCAACTTGCAGAGGAGGGAGATGAGCCCAATGTGTTGGGAAAGGGCAAGATTGTGGATGGTCTTGAAGACATACCAGCGGAGTCTGGACTTGGCCAATGTGGTTGTGGGGACCAAAGACAGGTTTTAGAGCAGAGGCTGGGCTGCAGTCATAGAGACAAGGACCAGGGAGCAACCAGGAGGTCACTGCAGAGGTCCAGCTGAGGGCGATCAGGGTTTGGACTCCTGGTTGTTGACGGAAAGAAAGGAGAAAACAGAAAAGCAAACCAGAGAGCAGAGCAGGAGGATGGGGTTGGGGAGGGAAGAGTCAAGATTGAGCTTCTGTGGACAGAAGCATCCAGGACCCAGTGCAGGAGCCATGGAGCTGCCCACCCAAGGGCCAGACCTGCCATGGTGTGTCTGTCTCCCCCACCAGAGGGAAACCTCCCTCAGGGAAGGACTGGGTTTTGTTTACTGATACATCCCCAAGGACATCTCCTCCATACTCCATGTCTTGCCTGCCTCCGGACGTGCACACCCTCATCACCCTCACATCCTTGTCACTCTTGCTCTGTGTCTCTACAACTTGGGACAGGAGGAAGGAAGATCTCTTAGTTGTTGTAAGACACCGGTACATCTAATGACCTCTCCAAGCCTGTTTTCACGTTGGCCTGCTGCAGTTGTTATGAGGATTAAATTAGATAGTGAAGGTGTTCAGAACTTTGCCCAAAATATGCTGCTCTGGCATGTTGATTGTTTTGAGTTAAAGACATTTAAAAAATTACAATGACAACAGCAGATGCAAGAAGGGTACTCTAGCCTTCTTTATAGCAGGACATGAAACTCCCGTGTGGAAGGTGTCTCTATGACTCACAAGTCCCAACAATGGACTGGTTTTCACTGTGCTCAAGCACAATATGTAACTTGTTCAACATCAACTGTAAGGTCTCCAGGCCCTTTGTCTTCTGTCAATGTTGTGTGCCACTGTGCCCTCATAATGCAAATGCTGAGAGGGACTGTGTGGCCTGCTCATCATCCATTCATTTGCCACACATTCATTCATTCATTCGTTGAGCACATTCTGCAGCGTGCACCGGAAACACGAAGGTGAGAATGACAAGATGCAGCCTAAGGGAGCTCACGGTCCGACAAACCTTTGTGTATCATTCTGTGGGGGTTAAAGGGGAAAAAGCTCACTCGTGTCTGCAAGCTGTTGCTCCAACTGTAAAATGAATGAGAATGACAAATTCTATGTGCTAATCTGTGGCTTGATCAAGGTCAAGGTCACTTTCGGGAGGACTAGCATCTCAAGGTCACTTTGGGGAGGACTAGGGCCTCAGATGAAATGCGGAAAGGTCCTCAGAGAAAGGTAACAGTGTGTATGTGTGTGAGAATGTGTGAGCGAGCACACACTCAGTCCTCCAACACCAGCCACATAATGAAATGAATACATCTCTCTTCTGTCCCTTCTGCTAGCTTGGGGCCTCTCACTCTCTGAGCAAATTGACCTGGGGAAGCAGAAAGAGCATCAGACGAGAGTCAAGCCACCACCAAGCTATAATTCTTGTGCAAGCCACTTCAATTCTCTTAACCTTGGGTTCCTGGTCTAAAAAGTGAGAAGTGTTCAGGGTTTATGGAAATGTGTAGGGACATTTTCTGGGGCCTCGGGGGCCTAGGATGCCAGATGTCCTGCCAGGCATGTGTCAGTCCCATGCACAAGGAATTGTGCTGGTCAGTAATGCCCATGGTAAAACACTAGGCTAGTTGGTGCCCTGTGTGGCATTCAATGATTCTAGGAAGATTTCTCATGGTGCATCTTGATAAAATTTCCAGAAGATACCCTTGAAAACCCACCACTCTGGACATACAGGTTAATATTTTCAAACTGTGTTAGCTTCAGATATAAACTGCTGTCTATAAAAGCAGCTCTCCTTTTTCTCTGTCCTACGCAATGTCCTTCAAGCCTCAAGGGTACCCACTGCCTCTGCTCCGTGCACACTGCTCAACGCCAGCCTTAGCTGGGACCTGGCCACACCCACCGAGGAAGGGACTGAAGCAGGTGTTTTATTGCACAAAGTCAGCCCTGATATGCCTACCCAGAGGAGGAGAAGAAAATTTAACTACCGCTTTCAGCAAAGAGCCAAGGACTTGCCCTACGGATGAAATGACAGCTCATTTACTAATTGAGGAAGAAGCCCACAAATCCAATTAGGAACTAATGGGATCTGAAGGTTTAAAACCTTGTATTGGACGTGGGTAGAGGAAATCACTCAAATGGGATAAATCAAGAGATACACAGCCTGCAGAAGAAGCAAAGAAAGTTCCCTTTAAACAATGTGATAACAAACAAGCAGAAATACCAAAGGCAGTTTTACCTTGGCTTTGCGCTTGGCGAGCTTTTTACCAGGCTGCTGCCTTTAACGTGCTTAGCACTTAGGCAAAGTCAATGATTGAAACATCTGTTCACATGTGAATCCAGCTGGCGGACCAAGACATTAAGTAAATCTGCTGGGGTTGGGTGGAGAAAGAAAGGCAGAGAAAGAGAGGGAGGGGGAGGGGCGGGGAGGGGAAGAAACAGGAGGAAGGAGGGGAGACAGGGAAGTACAGAAGGAGGTGTAGTAGCAAGCAGTTGCCAAGATCAGGGTTTTCATATAGAGGAGGCCCTTGAACAACGTGGGAGTGAGGGGTGCCAGCCCCCGATGCAGTCAAAAATCCACGTATAATGTTGAGTGCCCCCAAAACTTAACTACTATTAATAATAGTCTGCTGTTAACCAGAAGCCTTACTGATAACATAAACAGTCAATTATCACATACTTTGTATGTTATATATATTATATACTGTATTTTTACAATAAAGTAAGCCAGAGAAAAGAACATCATTAGGAAGAAAAAATACGTTTACTATTCATTAAGTGGGAGTGGATCACCATAAAGGTCTTCATCCTCATCATCTTCACACTGAGTAGGCTGAGGAGGAGGAGGAGGAGAAGGAGGAGGAGGGGCTAGTCTTGCTGTCTCAGGGGTGGCAGAGGCGGAAGGGAAGGCGGGCGAGGCAGGCACGTTCAGGGTAACTTTTATTGAAAAAATATCTGTGTATAAGTGGATGGGCGCAGTGCAAACCCGTGTTCTTCTGGGGTCAACTGTATTATTAGGCTCCTACTTTCATAGAGAATCAAAAATGGAGAGCTTCAAAGCTTTTGCAAAAATTGGTGACAGTGTCTTGGACTTTGTGTCTAAACAACAGAGCAAATGTCCCAACAATGCCTACAAGGGCAACAAAGCCACACCTGGCAGAAGTCATAGGCACAGCCAGAGAGGACACCCATAGGCAGGAACCCTCCCCAGTCAGCTCTCAAAGCCAGCATGAGCCAGAGGGACAGTGGTCAAAGTCTCCTCATGGGCCTCAATGACGCCTGGAGCGTCAGGTTCTCCAGGCACGGTCTGACTGTCCGCCTGACTCTCCCCACACCACCCCTACCAGCCTGTCTGTGCCAAGCTCTTGATACTTTGTGCTTCCCCTGTCCCTTGCAAGAGAACACAATGACCAACAACCACTTCATATGCACATCTTGTGACGTTCCCCTGCACCCCTGTATCAGACGGAGTCCACGCCAGTGGAGGCAAGCACAGCGAGGCTTCCCACGGGACAGCAAATGGCTAACAGGATTCCCAGGAGAGCTGAAGAAGCCAACTCCAGGCTGGCCTTCTAAGATGACAAGGTGCCGTCTCCCAGCACAGCCAGCAAGCTCCTGATCGCACGGGGCTGGCTTCAGAGCAACAAGACTTGTGCCCGAGCCACACTAGAAAAACCAGGACCCAAACTGCCTCTCTCCCCGTTTGCTCTGCTCAGAGAACAAGTACCTTGTATGTCATCTAATGAGTGGTCTTCAGTGACTTCTGGAAGCTCAGTTGTAAAGGAGTCTGGGAGTCGGTGGCCTTCGTGCCCTGGAAGGGCTCGGAGCGACCACAGAGAGAGCCAGCCTCTGTATGCACCATCCTCCCACGGCTTTTCTCCCTGACAGCTGTTCAGAACACTGAGTGCATCAAGTGTCTGCCACAAAAAGAAGGCGGCCTCAGCACAGGTGTCAGCAGTGCCCCAAGGTTGGAAACCCCAGTGCCTGCTTCACTGGGGCACAAGCAGGCAGCGACAGCCAAGGGGTCTTGCACCAGGCAGTGACAACAGGCTGTCACCTTAGTGCTGACAGACACTGCTTGAGCAAACAGGAGTGAGGAGGGTGCTGGCAGGTGCAAGGAGCCTTGGAGACCTGTCCCCCACCTGTCTGAGCCCTCATGGCACCTCCCAGACTGACTATGGAGGAGGGGAGGAGAGCTGGGTAGACAAGACAGAAGCAAACGAACACAGAGTGAGGACAATAAGACTCTGCTTCACCCTTGGTCCTGTGTGGCCCGGGAGGCACAGGGTCCGTGGGCAGCACCCCTCTGAGGGCATTCCGTGTCTCTCTGGACCCTCCCTCCTCTCTCACTAAATCCATGCACCATGACAGCCATCTTCCAGAAAGGGGGCACTTCGTGACTTAGGGTCACTGTCATAGAAACTTCAGCTTCAAGAAGACACTCAGGGAAGTTTGAAAAGATACCAAAAGATTTTAGTCCATTTGCTTCAGGGACTTAAATCTTGGGAGGCCAAGATAACCAGCCGTGCACATAGTCCCCGGGGTTAGTCCTCCCACGGTGCTCCCATACCCACCAGCAGGACAAGAGGGTCATAAACCAACCTTTCCAACGGGAGTCAAAGTCCTCGTGGCCAAGCAAGCCCAGATGCAGGCAAAATCTGAGCAGCGTGTAGCTCATGTGGTGCACAGAGGATCAGGGAGATGAAACGACTTCTAGGGACCACCAAGAAACCACCCTCTTCTCTAGGTGGTTAATATCAATAAAATACTAGAATTTATACTGAACTTCCCTTCAGGAATCTCAAAGAGCATACATAGAGGATGGACTCCTACAAGTTCTTCAGCAATGCTCAAAGTAAGGAAATATTTAATCCACCACTCTGAAAAGCTCACTGAACTTTTTTTTTTTTTTTTTTTTTTTGAGGCAGAGTTTCACTCCGTTGCCCAGCTAGAGTGCCATGGCGTCAGCCTAGCTCACAGCAACCTCAAACTCCTGGGCTCGAGTGATGCTACTGCCTCAGCCTCCCAAGTAGCTGGGACAACAGGCATGTGCCACCATGCCTGGCTAATTTTTTCTATGTATTTTTAGTTGGCCAATTAATTTCTTTCTATTTTTAGTAGAGACGGATCTCGCTCTTGCTCAGGCTGGTTTCGAACTTCTGACCTTGAAAGCTCACTGAACTTAATGATAAATTTAAAAACACGGCCAGGCGGTGTGGCTCATGCCTGTAATCCTAGCACTCTGGGAGGCCGTGGTGGGAGGACTGCTTGAGGTCAGGAATTCGAGACCAGCCTGTGCAAGAGTGAGACCCCATCTCTACAGAAAATAGGAAAATTATTTGGGTGTGGTGGCGAACGCCTGTTACTCAGGAGGATCCCTTAAGCCCAGGAGTTTGAGGTTACAGTGAGGTACAATGACGCCACTGCACTCCAGCCCAGACAACAGATTGAGACTCAGTCCACCCCCTCCCCCCCAAAATTAAAAGCTTCTTTCAAGTCTTCTCACTTCATAGCACCTTAACATTTTGGAAACACACATTTTATGTTTTTCTTGCTGGGAAAAGAATGGCTGAAAAACAATGTGGCCACAAACTAAAATGCAATCCTTTGTTAGTAGATACCATTGAAAGACACATGTTCAAATCTTAGGGAGCATTTGAAGAAGCAAGCATTAGAACAAGTTATGCAGTCAGGGAGGTTTATTATACAATTACATGAAGGCATAGATGTCCCCAACATGTCTCAGTTTATAATGTTGGTTAGATTCTGTATTAAATATCTTAAAACATCTTTTTTTGTGAACCACTAAAAGATGCCCTGGAAAAGATGTACTCAATGTTAGATGACATCTTTAAGAAAAATAATGCCTTATGGGAAGACCATCTAAAGTGCAGCCACCAAGGGAGCTGCTGCTTTCACTAGAACTTTCTTTTTTAAGTATAAGAAATTATGGGATTAGTTTTACAAATAAAGCTCTTCCCTTGAAATTCATGTGCAGAGAAGTTACTGTGGCATAGAAGTTGATGACGACACAATGCAACAAGTGCTGCTAGATGTCACCAGTGTGGTTAGTTTCATAAGAACAAGACCTCAAAACTGTCATTCTCACTGATCATGAAATTTTTGTACCACAAGGGTTGCCTCATGGCAAAATACCTAAAAGACTTGTGAAAAGCAATACTGTTTCTTGTACAAGGTGTTCCAAATTGGCTCCTATTTTGTATGATAAGTTTGCCTCCCAGCAAATAGTATTAAGATATCTAAATAAATTTTAAAAAACACTCTTAGCCTTTAAGATAAAGGTAAAGTCATAACCAAGGGTGAAAAAAATAACTCTTCTAGAAAGAAAGATGTATACTGGAGAAGGCATTTATAAAACCAGTGTTTGAAAATATTCCCATCATTACTTAACTCCACTCCTGAACTCCATTTCTGAAAAACATCTGTTAGCTACAGTAATCCTCATATCTACAGACTTTAAAAACTCAGTAACACTGAGAAAATAAAAAGACAGCCCAAAGAATGGAAAAAATGTTTGCAAATGGTATGTTTGATAAGGAACTTGTATCTTGAATATACTAAGAATTCTTTCAACTCAGTAACAAAAAAGACAACCCAATTAAATATGGGCAAAGGATTTAAATAGATATTTTTCCAAAAAATATATAAAAAATAACCAATAAAAGTATACATCAAAATATGTTCATCATCATTAGTCATTAGAAAAATGCAAATCAAAACCACAATGAGACAACACACACCCCCTAGGATGTCTATAAGAAAATAAATAGGTAAGTATTAGAGAGGAAGTGAGAAAATCTGTACCTTCATCTATTGCTGGTGGGAATGGAAAATGGTGCAGCCACTTTGAAAAATGCTCTGGCACCTCCTCAAAAAGAATAAACATAGAGTCACCATACGACCCAGCAATTCCACTCCTAGGTGTGTGCCCCACAAAGTGAAAACAAATGTCCACACAAAAGTCTGTACATTGATGTTCACAGCAGCATTATTCATTGTGGCCCAAAGTGGAACAACCCACATGTCCATCAGTGCCAGTGGATGAGTAAAATATGGTACATCCGTACAATGAAAGATTGTTTGGCCGTAAAAAAGAACAAAGTACTGATACAGGACACAACAGGGATGAACCTTAAAAACATTACGCTAAGTGAAAGAAGCCAGTCCCAAAAGACCACATACTATATTATTCCATTTATATAAAATATCCAGAATGAGTGAGTCTACTGAAACAGAAAGATGAGTGGTTGTCTAGGGCTGGGGGCGGGAGGAAGCTGAGTGGTGACTGCTGTAGGTACAGGGTTTCTTTCTGGAGTGATGACAATGTTCTAAAATTGATTGTGGGGATGGTTGCACAACTCTGTGAAAACACTAAATGCATTTTAAATGGGTGACTTATAGAGGATGTGCACTATATTTCATAAAGCTTCTACCAAAAAAAAAAAAACCCTAAAAGCAGAACTTTCCACCCTGTTTTTAAAATTCTCAAACCATGTATACATAAAGACAATCCAATTAATTTCTAAGAACTTCACTGGTCAGTGCAAAGAAGGTAGAGATTTAGTTACTGAATTTCAATAAAGATCCTTGCATAATCAGTAGATAGAATCAAAAAATGAGCAATGAGGCCAAGTGAAGGCCCACTACATACCACCAACCATGCGTGGCTTCCACCTGCACTCCGTGTACCTTCTTTACGGGTGGCAGCCATTAAACTCAAGTGTCCAAATAAACTAGACTTAACCCAGGCCTTTGAATCACCACGTTACTCAGAGTCTTGACTGAGAGAAAACAATTTTTGGACACTTTGATAATCAAATGGGCCAGGCACGGTGGCTCACACCTGTAATCCTAGCACTCTGGGAGCCTGAGGTGGGTGGATCGTTTGAGCTCAGGAGTTCAAGACCAGCCTGAGCAAGAGCAAGACCCCGTCTCTACTAAAAAAATAGAAAGAAATTAGCCAAACAACTAAAATATATATATATGTGTGTGTATACATATACACACACACATATATATAGTTAGCGGGGCATGGTGGCACATGCCTGTAGTCCCAGCTACTTGGGAGGCTGAGGCAGGAGGATCGCTTGAGCCCAGGAGTTTGAGGTTGCTGTGAGCTAGGCTGACGCCATGGCACTCTAGCTCAAGCAACAGAGTAAGACTCTGTCTCAAAAAAACAAAAAAAGAAAGAAAGAAAAAGAACAAAAAAATGAATGCTATTTTAAAATATTATTTGTTGCATTATTTAATCTCTATTTTGTGTAAATCTTTAGTATACTAATGCAGTTGTGTATGGCTACAATAAAATGTACACCTGCTTTGAGGGTGTGTCCTAAATGTTTTTTGCTGATACAATCCAAGAATGTGGCGATGTAGATTTAGAGGAAGACGCTGAAGTTGGAAAGTTGGGATGCTCCAACTTTTCCCTGACTTGCCGCATGATTCAGAACAGTGGGTGCTGTTGCCAATGGGGCTCAGCCACACTCGGGCCACCCTGAGAAGGAGTTTGTGGTGTGGCTTGAAAGAGTGTGGGCCTGGGATGGAGGTCCTGCAGGGCAGGCTGGACTCCGCCCCGCTCTCACAGCCCTGCAGCTCCCCTCCTGCCAGCCCTGCTGTCTGTCAAGATCTGGCTGGCTCATCCCCTACCAGCATCCTCCTCCTTCCCTGCTCAGATGATGCAGGTGTCTGGACAGCTTGGAATAGCTGACTGCCTGTCCTCTCTTGGGCAGTGCCTTTCAAGCCAGCCAGCCTGTAGGGGGTCCCTCTCTGGGTCAGGTGTGGCCTCTTCTGCCTGCGCAGTGCACACGCGTGCACACACACACACACACAGCCCGGAGCTGCTTCCTTCACCGAGCGTGGAGTGAGCAGGGAGCAGGGGTCAGGGCAGGAGGCTGGAGAAGGTGACGTTGGTTATGGCAGGCATTATGCCTGACAGATTTCCTACAATAGACAAAAGAAAAAAAACAAAAAACACTGGGGCTGGCAGAGACCCCGGAACGGGCCACCCTCTCCATCTCTGATTTTTGCAATTTATCATCCCCCCACCCTTTTGGGGGCCGTGTGGGTCACACAAGTTCAAGGCAGAAGACCTGGAAGAACAACCAGTTTGGGACAACATGGAGCTTGACCTCTCTGCACCTGCAGTTCCTCACAAGCAGAGTGCGTGGGCATATTGTCATCAGTCATTACGAGAACTGAGGGAGAGGGTCATTAGTCGAATCTGAACTTTCCTACATATGGCAATACAGATCAGTGTATCAGATGAGCTCCACGCCAACCTGAGATGCCTTGGGGTCTTCCTGACAAGGCTCTCTTGTTCAGGCTTCAATGGAAAAGCATCCAGAAATATCTGATGCCTTCTTTGCCCAGTGGTATCCTCTAATGTTGCCTTAAAAACTATGTGACAGGTATTTCTGAGACCCAGGGGACAGGTATGGCATAGAACTTCAGGCTCTCGGAGCTGTAAGGAAACTCAACCTAGTCTTAACTCTCCACTTACGTATTATATAAGGAAATTGGGGCCTACGGGGGGAAGTAACTTGCCCAAGGTCATACGGCTACATAGACACAAAAGATAGTCCTTGTGATACAAGCCGGTGTCCCCAAAGTGGCCTAAAATTAAGAGTTATTGAAAAATAACAAAAGAAAATAAAAAGCTCTTTCAACATGCCACACATTATCTGAAGCAATATTTCCAACCTAAAAGTCATGACGTTTTCTTGGGATATCACTTTTGTAGATTGAAACTAGAATTTTTAAAAAATAGAATGGAACAGAAAAATATCAAAGTAGAGTTCAGTCCTCCATACCTGTGGGTTCTACAAATGTGGATGAGACCAGGCATGGATTGAAAATATTCAGAAAAAAACTGTGTCTCAAACATGTACAGACTTTTATTCTTGTCATTATTCCCTAAACAATACATCATAACAACTATTGACACAGCATTTACATTGTGTTAGGTATAATAAGTAATCTAGAGATGATTTAAAGCAGCGGTCCCCAAGTTTTTGGCACCAGGGACCATGAAAGACAATTTTTCCACTGACGGGGGGACGGGATGGTGGTGCTCTCGAGACCCTGTTCCTAACAGGCTGCAGACCGGTACCTGTCCGAGGCCCAAGGGTTGGGGACTGTAGATTTAAAGTGTATGGGAGGATGTGTGTAGGTTATATGCAAATACTATGCCATTTTAAATCAGAGACTTGAGCATCCATGGATTTTGGTATCCTCGAGGGTTCTTGGAACCAATGCCCCATGGATACCAAGGGATGACTGTACATCATTTAGGGCAAGTATTTTCTCCTGAAACTTTGGTTTCAGATTTACGTGCACACATATGTACACATGGTATGTACACATGTGCACACACACATACCCCATCTATCAGTATCGGGTATATAAGCACTGAGTTAAATTATAAGATGCATTTCTTATTGTGGTCATCTTCAAAAAAGCATGAAAGCCACTGATCTGGGAACTAAATCTGTAGTAAGTATCACTGACGCAAAGAGAGGTTCTTTCTGCACACACAAAAGGGGGTGTTGTCCAGGAGTAGATCTGGGGGTGGGGTAGTCGCTACAATTGCCTGAGCAATTCCTGCCACAAGTGAGTTGAGCAGAAACTCACTTGATAGACCAGAGGCACCTGCAAAACCAGACGGTCCACTTTTTAGCCTCACAGGCTACCCTTGCTGCCTCAGCTGCGGACATAGCAGCAGTGCCAACCAAGGACTGGCCCAGCTGACCCCACCCCAGCTCCTGTCCCCGCAGCCTGGCGCCCTCCTCTGCAGGCTCAGCCTCCCCAGATCACGAGGATGTTAGGAGACTGGGTTCTGTGCACCTGGCAACAGTAGGAAACGTGTTTAACTGGGACTCGTCAGGGATCACGCTTCCCACACGTGGTAGGGGACAGGTGTACGTGGTATTGGGTTTCAGTTCCCGGAGACAGGACAGGGGAGGTGCTCAGCATCCTCCCCTCCCTTCTGTGTCCTATCTGGGTGCAGTGGGCTGTGGGCAACAGCGTGCTCCGCAGTGCTGAGGTCACACTCTGGCACACACCAAAAGGGAGCTTCTGCAAAGGGATTTGGTAGAAATATTTCTTAAAGCAAATGGGTCACTGACAAGGGCTTAAAAGTTAACCTGGGAATTTAAGAACTGACATTACAACCCCAGAGCATAAACCTGGAAGAGCCCGTCTAGACCCTCTTGTCCAGGAGTCAACAAATGTGTTTGAAATGGGCTAGGGAGTAAATGTGTAGGATTTGCAGGCCATACGATCTCTGCCACAACTACTCAACTCCACTATTACAGAGCAAAAATCCTGCAGACAGGACAGCAGTGCACAGACATGGCAGAGTGCCAATACCATCACACGCACAGGCACAGGCAGCGGGCCAGGTGTGACACACTAGCCACAGCTGGCTGCCCCTGCTCCAATCCAGTCCCATCTTTTTACAGATTTGGCAACTGAGATGAAGAGGAGGAAAGCATGGTCAAGACCCCCAGGAACTCACTGCTGGGTAAGGATCTCTGCTACCTGGAGCCTCAGGCAACAGAACCTCTCTGCTGAGGAAGATTGTGCTCCCTGAGACATGGAATTCCTGGCCCTCTCCTGTCTAAATGGCAATGCAGAATAAAGTTAAATTGTCGGGACCTGGAGTTAGTTACCCTGAGTTCAAATTTTGGCTTTGTCACAAGTCATCTAATATTTGGCTTTGGAAAGTGAACAGTAAAAATTTCTGCCATGATTGTACCAAAGTCTGGAGCAGTAAAGGGAACCAAGGTGAAGTATGGAAAGGGCCGAGCATGTGACAAGTGCTCAGTAAACGTCAGTCCTCGTTCCCAGCTCTGCAAACATAAGCGCTCCTGCCTATCTTTAAGCACCCCAATAATCTGGCGGCCCCTCTACCGAGACTTTGAAAGCAGCTAAGATAACAGATGTGAGCGAGAATGTGCTCCTTGCTTTCTATGCAGATGTCTCCTTCCATGAAAATGACAAACTCATTCCCACTTACATTTGTGTGTCATGCATTTACTGAGAAACTTTGGGCTAGAAACTCCTAGGCAAGTTGTAGTGTGTATGATCTAGTCACATCGCTGCACTCCCGTGCAAAGATGCCCATTCTCTTTACACACCCAAGCCCTAGCTCTGCTTCCAGATTCCAGGTCCACTCAGGTGCTGCTCTTCCTCCTCCACTGTCCACGGATGCCAAGCACTGGTCTTGCCCTTCTGATATTTTTTGTATCACAGGGGCTGCAACCTGGAAAATTACACATCTTCTACTCCCTTTCCAAGAAGCTTCTCGTCTAGCTTTTGTCATTCAGAGGCACTGGCAGATGGTATTTGGAAGATGGAAGCAAAAGATAGAGTGTTACCTTTCTCTAACGGCGGGAGGTAGGTGTGTGGTCAGACAGCAGGCGCAGGGTGTGTGGCATCTCGGTGAGCTCCCGTGAGTCACCTGCTTTCATTCAGCAGGCAGCTGACTCCGCGCAGATGGTGTCTTACAATTCCAGCCCTTCCTAATTTCTTCAGACCCAGCAGCTGTTCTTCCTGATTCCCCGTTCCCTCAGCCCCTTCACCAATTTTGTAAGCATGTAAATCTTTATATTAAATCCTTTTCTACTGAAATGCAGAGTAGTTTTGGTTTTCTCATCAAATCCTGACGGATACAGTCATTGGAGCCCAGAAGTGAGTTTCCACCATGAAAACTGAAAGATGGCATTGGCTCAGCAGCCATGAGGAATCCAGGATCCGTCTGGAAAGAAGGCACCATGTTACACAGTGGCAAAGCAGCGGGTAGAAGTGTCACCTGCAATAACATGGAAGGCAGACCACATGCCTACCAAGCAGTGGTCTCCAGGGGAAACCATCGGATATAAATAGCATATGTATTGGCTCCTGTTGGCTGTTTCGGAAAGGTACACAGGAAAGATCGAACATCAAGAGGGAACTGACTGGTGAGTGGGCCTAATGAAAGGAAGTGTAATACAAAGAGCCAGAAACGTGGGTGTTGAAGAGTTGGAAAAGCCAACTATTTCTAAATCCCAGGCGATGGGAGGTACTATTTCTTAAAGACGTTTAGTGACAAACACCCGGTAAATTTCTCAGCTCAATAAAATAACTCAGATCTGCCAGTGGTCAGATTAAGGATATGGTGTTCCTAATAATTTCCTTGATTAATCTCAAAGTAGCCACCATTAAACTGACAAAAGAGCCATGAAGATGAAGAAGAAAAATAAGTAAGGCCTGAGAATTATGTCTAGGAAAATATTCTTGGTGTGGTTACTAATTCTACTCCAGAAAAAATAAACAAGGGGATTCTTCCAGAAGGCAGAATCATGGCAATGATGGTTTTGGGATATATCCCAAACTTTGCTTCTAACAAATAGAATGAGATGAAGGGACAATGTGTCACTTTTAAGATTAAGATAAAAAGGCATTGTGGTTGCCTCCTCCCTCTCTTAGATCACTCTCCTGGGAAGCTGCCTGCCAACACTTAACACTTGGACAGGCTCATATGGTGAGCAACTGAGACTTCCTGCCAACAGCCAGAGAGGAGCTAAGGCCTCCAGCCCATAGCCACATGGGGGGCAACATCTTTGAAGTGACCTCCAGCCCCAGTCAAGACTTCAGATGACTGGCGCCCTGGCCAACAACTTGGCCACAACCTCATAAGAGATCCTGAGCCAGAATCACCCAGTTAAGCCACTCCTGGATCCCTGACCCTCAGAAACTATAAGATGATTACTATGGTCTAAGAGTTTATGTCCTCCCAAAACTCATACCTTCATGAAACCTGATCTCTGATGTGAGAGTATTAAGAGATGGGACCTTTGAGAGGTGATTAGATCATGAAGGCTCTGCCCTTATGCATGGGATTAGTGCTCTTACAAAAGAGACCCCAGAGAGCTAGCTAGTTCTTTCTTCCATGTGAGGACACAATGAGAAGGACCATCTATGAAGCAAAGAGTGGGCTCTCACTCGACACAATCTGATGGCACCATGATCTTGGATTTCCCAGCCTCTAGGACTGCAAGAAGCAAGTTCTGTTGTAAGTTTGTGTTGTTTATACGCCACCCAGTTTATGGAATTTTTGTTATAGCAGCTCGAATAGACTAAGACAATAATAAACATCTATTGCTTCAAGCTACTAAGTTTTGAGCAACTTATTTTGAGCTGCTATTTTGCTATGCAACAAAAGACCATTGACACAATGTCCTAATCAAGAGGCAGAGGGAGGGGCTCTTCACAGTGTCTGCTCAACAGTAGTTCAAAGATGCTATGGCCCAGTTATATGTGCCTACTACTCTTCAACTTGGCAAGTGTGAACTTGCACTGTGATTATCTTGTTCCGGTTCCACCATTGTATATTCATTGTATGAGGATGTGGAAAGGACAGGATACATTGTTTAGTTCTTAGAGTGTCATACCAGGAGCACCGCACCTGGACTGAGGGAGAGGACCGCACAGCATTTGAGTCTGGTCATTGAGCTGGATGCAGAGACTGGATGAGATTAGTGTGTGTTTGTCTTAGGAAAGAATGAGTGTGAGAGAAAGAGTGAAATAGGTATTTGATGGCCAAAAGGGTAGACTGTGGCAAAGACAACACTATGTATTCCCCAAATCCCATTTTTCTCCCTGGACACACAGCTAAGTCATATTTCCCAGTCTTCCTTGTGGTTGGTGTGGCTGTGTGAGTTCTGATGAAAAGAATGTGGGCAGAAGGAAAGTGTGACTCTTCTAGACCTGGCCCCTGAGCTCTCGTGAGCCATTCTCCCTGCTCTCTGTCTTTGCTCACTAGCTAGTTTATATGCAGCATATCTAGCGGAAGACTCAGAGGCCCAAAGAATTGCAGCAATCCTAGAGGGAAGGAGCCTGGATGCTGGCATGGGGTGTGCACATTCACACACATACACACATACACCGCGCATGCACGTGCATTGGACCATGGAGTAAGATAGAAATAAGCTTTTATTTTGTTAAGTGAGATTTGGGGATGTTTGTTATAGCATTTAAATTGTCCTTACTAAAAAAAATTTAATTCCGCTGATCTAAACTATAATTCTACACTATTGAGAGTTAACACCAAACTACTTCACACTTAATTATATGCAACCTTTGGATTATGGCAATCCATGTCTACAATTCTCTGACACCCCCTTGATCTCAGTGATGGCATTTAAAACCAGCAGAATATAAACCATATTTCCCAGGTTAGTTCTTGTGTTGACCTGGCACCACACCCCTCCTTCATTGGTTAAGAGTACAGACTATGGATCTCAGACAACTCTGTAAAAAATTACTAATGTGAACTTAGGCAAGGCACTTGACTTCTTTATACTTCAGTTTTCCCATCTATAATCTGGAGATGATGATAATAAAGATGCCTACTATGGTTTATGAGGATCGTGATATATTAGATTATTGATCCCACCACAGTCACTTCCTTCCCTCCTCCACCTCCATAGGAATTACACTTCCCCACCTTATCAATGTTGAGCTTGGCCACGTGACTTTATTGGGTTGGCGGAATATGGGCAGAAGTAACAACACGTAAGTTTCAGACCTTAGATCTTAAGAAGCTTTGCATGTTTCTATTTCTCCCTTGAGAGCTTCCAACCTCCACCATGAGAACATGTCCCAGAAAGCCCTGGAGCCTGGAATGAACACTCAGGGTGAAACTGACCCAGCCAACCCCACCCCAGATCTGCAGCCTGAAGCCACAATGGCCAACCTGCAGACCTACTGTGAACATGAGAATAAATACTTAGCGTTGTGTGCCTCTGAGATTTCATGTTGGTTTGTTACACAGAAAAAGCTAACTAGTGTAAGAATTAAATGAGGATCTGGCACACGGTAGGCACTATATACATGTTTTCTATTGTTCTTGGCCATACATCTCCTGGTTTTTAATTTACATAAAACAGCTCCTTCCCCAGAGATATTTTCAGTTTTTTTCTTATAGCCACAGAGCTTCCTCCACTGCCCTAGGTAATCCTTTTCCTGAAAGCCTCATAAATAAACTTAATTTAATTAGACTTGACCAATTAATACATTTGCCTTCTATTATGTTGTACCTACATATCATTTATTGTTAGCTAAATATGCTGAGTGTTGGCGGAGGGAGGACTTGGATGGAGGTTTTATAAATGCTTGACCACTGCTCCTAAAAGAAAAATCTGATTCAACATGCAATGTTGATGATTCTGAGTACCTTTTTCAGGAATAAAACTTGCTATAAATAAACAACTGCCTTTATAGTCCTATTCCATTAGTGTCAGGCTTCTTAGCTCCCAAATTAGGTTGCAAAGCCACTGAGCATGGGGACTGTGTCTTATATTCCACCTCCACAGCACTGAGTCTGGGGCTGGCCACGTGGCAAGGAATAATACCTTGCCAACTGCATGAAATATCACGAGGCACCCAGATTTCCAAGTCTGCCGTCTCTGATTCAAAAAACATTCCGTGATTGCTTGCTTCCGTCAGGCTCCCAGGAGTCTAGTTCTGAAGCAGCTACAACCAATGCCTCAAATGGTCCCACAGAAGGCTCTGGAGCTAAGATAGCCATTCAGAGTTGGCCCACCTACTGGCAAGAGGGCCAAGTATATACCCCATGGCCCAGCCTCTGGCTGTGGGCTACCTCCAGGAAGGGGAGCTGGCCTGAAGTGAGATTCTCGTTCCCTGAGGGCAATTCCTAGAAAGGGATTCTGCTGAAAGCCTTGAGCCAAGAGCTGTCAGCTACAGAGTCCCATCAGCTGTGGGAATTAACGCTCAGTCCTAAAGGCGGAAGCGGAGTGGCACCCCACAGAACCCACGGAATCCCCTCCAGGCATCAGGCACAATACAACAACTATTAGCTTGAATCTTATGAAACTGCTGATATTCAAATGTTTTCACCTCAAAAATAGGCAATTTTAATGCTTTCATCTAATAATATCACTAAAGCCCTCTACATCTTACAAAATACTTCCATACAGATTACTATATGTGATTCTCACACCACCCATGTGAAATATGCATTCTTATCAACTGTTTGTTACATCCGAGAAAACCAAAGCCCAGAGAAGCCTGGGACCCTGCCCCGCATGCGTCTGCTAACTTTGGAGCTCATGGTTGGACCCAGATTCTGACTTCAAACCCAATGGTCTTTCTCTCATATCGCAATGCACAGGGAAAAGAAAGTCAGTCTGTGGCCTTGACTGTCTTTCCCTCTGCAAATTCTATTGCCACAGGAGTGACCTCAAAATGTGAAAATAACAGACAAGCCAAACACGAATCACCCTTCTTTCAGTTCTAACAAGATGCTCCTAGCCAAAGAAGATTCCATTCCCAGTTGGAAATGCTGTGTCCTGCTGTGTCCTGGAGTGGGGATGAAGAGCCTCTGTCTTTTGAATTGCCTGAGACAGATGCCCTCCCGCTTCCTCTATCTGTGGAGTCTACAGTACCCTTCCCACCTCTGTTATGCTGGGGGCAGTGGGCAGGCTGGTCCAGGACATTCCCCGGGGGAGGAGAAGAGCCTTCAAACCGCAGCAGCCTGGATCCCAGCTGCTTTAGAGGTGAATATATGCATAACTTCCAATCACTAAGCAAATGAGCAAACAGGTAAAATTGTCTTTCTGGGCTTCTAATCCAACACACCGTGTCCATCCTATGGTGACACTAGAAGTACCACAACAGGGGGAGCAGGGGGGCTCTTGGGGAAACGCAAGTTTGAAATGGATGAGCTGCACTGTTCATCACGGGCTTTCTAAACGGCCCAGGGGCAGGAATACCTGCAACGTCCCCCCATCTGGGTAGAGCAAAAGCCACCCACATCGTCTGAAGCAGTTGGATGCTAGGGGCTGAGTCAACCATTACTCTGGGCTACACCGTCTCCTCCACACCAATGAAAGGCAGTTTTTACATATGCCAGCAGCTTGGGGGTTGGGTCTTAGGGGCAAAACAACCAATGAGCCTTTCCCTCCATGATGTAATGCTTCCAATGTGGAATCTCATTGGCTGAAGGGCTTGTCACTCACTCACCACAGCTTTCCAGGTTTTCTCCCATAATGGGAGACTCAGGGAAGCTCTTGTTGAACTTGGCTGTTTTTCTCTCTTACAACTCAGTTTTGAAATTATACACACAGCTTTTATCTTAGGCTTTCATGCATTTTACTTATATTAGCATAAAAAGCCCTCCAATTAGTAGTGCTTTCAAATCAGTAAATATTTTCTGGACATTAATGCTTCCTCCCCTTCACGGAGTACTGCTGTTATTTTTATTACCCCCATTTTGTCCATAGGAAAGGAGTCACAAGTCTAAATCGTGGATCCTCCGTATTGTCTGGGCTTCCAGTCCAACAACTCCCACTTCTCATGGTGCAGTAACTCTGCCACCTGCTGCCACACCCAGGCCCATATCACCCAAGGGGCCTGTGTGCAAGACAGTGTGGTAGGAGGAGCGAGCGTTAGAGCCAGCTGTGTGCCCTGTGAGTCAGTACGCCTGCGTGCACTTCAGCTTCCACACTGTAAAATGAGCCTAACAGAGTCTTTCTGGCAGAGCCATTGCCTGGATTAGAGGAGGTCACATGCATGAGTCCCTGGCACAAAGTCGGTGCTCAGTAAACAGCAGCCAGCTTCAAATGTGTTGTCCACCCAGGCAAACACACATCAGGGATGCCGGAGGCTCACCCAGTCAGTGACAAGGGAGTTGGGACTGTCCACAGGGGGCTGGGGAGAGGCGACTTCCTGGTGCTGGCTTCAGGCAGAGTAGAAGACCCTTTTTCCAGGAATGTGGGCTCAGAATTGCCTGTGTGGACTTCACACGGTGTCCCCAAGGAAGAGGGAGGTCACACTTCCCACAAAGGTTGTATGTGGGACAACTGCTTTCCACCCAGCTGTGTGCCAGGCAGAACTCCCCTGAGCCAGTGGCTGGGGGACCTGAGACAGTCCTCTGGCACACGTACAGCTTCCCATGCTTGAAGAAGTGAGAAGGAGTAACACACAAAAAAAAATTCCTGGACTTTTATGACCAAAGAGTATGCTTCTTCCATTTGCTGTGACATTAGGTCTGGACACTAGAAACCCCACCAGGAAGATGTGGGCTGGACGTGTGTCTTGTGGACAAAACAAGACAACAGCCTTAGGGAAAAGCAGTGTTGAGACAAACGAGCCCCAGTCCGGAACTCCTGGGGGAGGAAAGGGTGGGTGGGGAAGGGGCTCGGAGATCAAAAGCTGCAGTTCTCTTCTCCTCTCTGCCTCCCTTCCTCCAACACCCCCCCCCCACCCAGCCACCGAGACAGGCACCCTCCAGCCACCACACCAGCTCATGTAGCCCAAGGGAATAAAACAGTGCTCAGGGAATCATCTCAGGAACAGGAGAGCCTGCTGGCTTTCTGCCCAGGGTGAAGGAGAAGTGAGGTAGTGCGCGCAGCCCTGGCCCACGGCCCAGGCTCACCACCCACCAACACTCGGGGGCCTGTGAGCATGCGAATGCAGCGCCCCCCGGAGCTGCAGCGGCACCAACTGTAAGGACAAAGTGATGGCATGTCACACCCGGCCCAAGAAGCTCATCTGAAAATTCTGAGATGTTCTCTTTAGCATAGTCATCTGGATGATACGGAGGCGCTTTCATAACTTCCCCAAATGATATAATTAGTCACGCTTCGCTGCAAGGCTGTTTCCAATTTACAACGCTGCTCACACTCAAGCTAGTCCCTAACATTTGGCACGTCTGTTTGAGTACCTTCTGCCTCTGAAAATGTGTCTCTAAGAGGCTTACTACTTGAAAGGCTTAATTCTTTGCTCAGAGG
Organism: Lepilemur ruficaudatus; assembly: GCA_963574885.1. NCBI lineage: Eukaryota > Metazoa > Chordata > Mammalia > Primates > Lepilemuridae > Lepilemur > Lepilemur ruficaudatus. The sequence continues at coordinate 7,944 of CAUYRT010062240.1, read as the reverse complement.
AGACAGAAAGACGCTCTCCTCTGAGCGATGGAATATTGCCTCATGTTTTTTTCTTCCTTTCTTTCACAAATGAGGGCTCTGACATTTGGAGAAGGCTTTCTCAAGGCAGCACAAATGCTAAGTTAGAGCCCAGATTTCAGCCTGGGCCTGTCTGGCTACATCGCCACAGATTCAGAGGCGGAGTGACCAACTGCTACCCAACGCTGCTTGTCAGTCAGCCTCCCTGTGGCACTCGCGTCTCATTCAAGTCAGGCTGGGCTCAGGGCCGGATGCTAAAGCCACTCAGTCAGTTCCCTTCCACTTTGCAGTGATTATGGTCAAGCCGCGAACCACGGATCCCAAATTGGCTCCCCTTCCACACTTCCTGCACTGTCGCTGTCCTGTGGGTGGTGGCCATGCACCAAACAGAGGGCCAGCTGGGTGAGCCACAGTAGCTGGTGCGTCCCCTCCCCTCAGCTTCAGCAGCAGGAGAGGAGCCCTTTAGATGGTTTGAACTGACCATCCATGCTCCTGCCCTCATCATCTTCTGGCTGAACTTCCCCGAGATCTCTCACCACCCCCACCCTGGGCCCCTCTCCTGCAGTGCCCAGCGTGCCCAGGCTCCTCATTGAGTCTGGAACCTGGCTCTGAATTCCACAACTCAAAAGGCAGGTGGACAACTGGGGAAAAGCCTTCCTCGCCACTTTGTGGTCTAGGTCTGCGGTCTGCGGTCCCCAACCCCTGGAACGCAGATCGGTACTGGTCCTTGGCCTGTTAGGAACCAGGCCACACAGCAAAAGGTGAGCAGTGGGTGAGCGAATGAAGATTCATCTGTATGTACAGCCGCTCCCCATCACTCGCATCACCGCGTAAGCTCCGCCTCCTGTCAGATCAGCTGCTGCATTGGATTCTCATAGGAGCACAGACCCTGCTATAAACGGCACGTGCTATGGATCTAGGTTGTGGCTCCTTATAAGAATCTAATGCCTGATGCTCTGAGGTGGAGCTGAGGCGGTGATGCTAGTGCTGGGGAGTGGCTGCCAATTCAGATTACCATTAGCAGAGAGGTTTGACTGCACAGGGATCATAATAAATCAATTGGTTGCAGACTCATATCAAAACCCTATCAGTGAGTGGCAAGTGATGATGTAATGATAATAGAAACAAAGTGCACACTAAATGTAATGTGCTTGAATCATCCTAAAACCATCCCCCCACAACCCTGGTCAGTGGAAAAATTGTCTTCCATGAAACCGGTCCCTGATGCCGAAAAGGTTGGGGACCAGGTAAGCACCCACCCTCTTCCCCTCCACCTTGATGAGCTGAGGAAAGGTAAGGCAGGTGGGTCACTGCACCTAGGGACAGGGATGACAGGCACTCACAGGTCAGGCTCCAGCAGCAGTGCAGATTTCTCATGGGGCTTTCAACACCCCCTGCACTGGGCCCTGAGCAGCTCTCGCCTAAACCACTGCCAGGAACGGCCAGGAGTTATAGGGTCTCAAGCAACAAACCTTGACCCCTCCGCTGAGCATCAACCGCGTGCTAAATGCTGCATGGGACACACACTGACCCTCAGCTGGCCTGTTACCTGCATCTAGGAAAACACACAGATCACTAAGCACATGTGGATAGGCGCGTATGGTTCCCCAGGACAGAGGGCTTCACCCGGGGGGGGTGGTGCCGTGGAAAAATAGTCTTTCCTTTCCCTGTGGTATTAATGCCACAGCATTAATACCAAACACTGACCTCACCCTCTTCTTGGCCAGGTTAATTAGATTCTGTTCTTTAAGTTGCTCCGCCTCAGCCTCTGGAAGGAACTTTATTGTGGATGCTGGGTCCAGCCAGCAGGCACTCAGGTGCCAAGGGATCTAGGGCAGGATTATTTTTCTCCCTATGGAGATGTTGCAGTAGTTTATTCCTGGTTGGACTCCCACTAAAACCACAGACAATCACTGCCACCTTTAGGGTATTAGGCTGTAAATAGCACTCTTATAAAGATGTTTTGCTGGATCCTGTACAGTTCTACACACAAGAATTCTAATTTATTAGCACCCTCAACTCCCTAGCAACAGAGGGGTCACATACTTGTCCCTGTCTGTTGGCTGCCTTAGTGACAATACAAAGTAAGGACAGACTCCAACAAGCATCTAAAGATCCTGCTACTTCATCTACAAGTACTTTCTAATGACTTTTTCTTAAATGAGCAAGACTTTTCTTTTTCTTTTTTTATTTTTTTTGAGACAGAGTCTCCCTCTGTTGCCCGGGCTAGAGTACCCTGGCGTCAGCCTAGCTCACAGCAACCTCAAACTCCTGAGCTCGAACTATCCTTCTGCCTCAGCCTTCCGAGTAGCTGGGACTACAGGCATGCACCACCATACCCGGCTAATTTTTTCTATGTCCTTCTGCCTCAGCCTCCCAGAGTGCTAGGATTACAGGTGTGAGCCACCGTGCCCGGACGACTTTTCAATCACTTTCCAAACCTCTTGACTGTGGCCCAACGATAAACTCAATCCATTGCTCTCAGTAGGGAGGAGAGGAGGCAGAGAGACTGACCAATGTCCTCCCTCTCTCAGCAGTGTGAGTACGAGCCAGTCCTGGACATCATTAGCTCCTCACTGTGGCTGAAGGACTTAGTGGCTTCTTGCCTGGCTATTTTAGAACAGACCAGGGAGTCGAATGACTTCACCAGCATCATCCAGAAGTCAGCAGGCAAATCCAGAAATAAAACCAGGACGCCTAGCTCAGGCCAATGCACTCTCTGTCCATCTATAATGGGTTTACTTACAAGAGCTGAGTTTGCCAAACAACCCCGGGAAATAGGCAGAGACTATGGGCCATGCACGGAGCCGAGCTCCTTTACAGGAGAAGCCCAGCTTCTAATCCCCTGATATCACAGAGAAGCACAGAGCTCTTGAAAGCTGAGCCATCACTCCCTACACCGCTGCAACCTGGCAGGAGTGTCAGAATCGTTCTGGGGACTGTCAGTCCAAGACTCAGCTCTCTGTTCCTTCAATTCCTTCTCCCGTGGCCTCAAAGCTGCTGCTGGAGCAATATTAGTACAGATACTGGTTTCCACACTTGAGGGGCTTTAGGGTTCTGTTTCCCAAGGAAAGGTCATGTATGTTTAGAGGTCAACTTATGGCTGGAAGGGAAATAGAGCATGCTGGTGTAACCACAGAAAATGAAGTGAAGAAAGGAGCTTTGGCTTCCGTTCTCAGCTACCATTAAATTGGAAACAACAGAGAGTTTTTATAATGAGTCTGGGTCATTTCCTGGCCTTGTGATGCTTGATGCTTAGGTCTGTCAAGGAACCTGTTGGTAAGGACGGCTTATTAGACCTAACTCCCTCGTCCCCCGAATCCCAGCTCTCTCACCTGATCTGAGCATCCTGCCTGAAGTGTGTCACGGTGAAGAAGTCATTTACCAAGTCCAGGGGTTGTTTAGGCAGAGGGAGCCCTCAGTCATTTATGTTTTTAATAAACATTTCCCTAGCACTTACTAAGTTCCAGGTCTCATCTAAGCACTTTCCATTTAACCCTCAAAAGCATCTTATTAATTAGATCTCACTGTCTCCATTTAAAAAATAATGGATCTCCTCTCACGACTCCTTTTCAATATCATACCAGAAGTCCTAGTGAATGCAATAAGAAAGGGAAATTAAAAGTTTGAGCACTAGAAGAAAAAAAATAAAACTGTCTTTCTTTGCAGATAACATGATTGTTGATATAGAAAATCTGAAAGAATAATAACAACCACAAAAATCTCCTGGAACTAAAATGCAACTATAGCAAGGTTGCAAGAAAAAGGCTAATAGATTAATGCAAAAGTCAATTGCTTTCCTATGTACCAGCAATAAACAAGTGGAATTTGAAATTAAAAACATAATACTATTTACATTAGTGCAAAGCAGGTCGATTGTGCAACGGCCACTGCCTGCGTCTGGTGAGACAGGACACTGACACTCATGACAGGCCACACAAAGCGGCTTTATTGCTCACAGGTAGGCAGCAAGGGACAGCAGAGGCCTAGGATTCATGATGAGCAGCGCCCTCAAGGCTCAGGAGAGCTGCCCAGGGCAGATGGAACTGCAACCGTGCTTGCCCCTACTTGCACCACAGTGGAGGGACCCCAGAAAGAAGCTCACCGTGGGTTTTACACCCCAGGTGGACTCAACATGCTAGGCTCAAGCACAAAAGGGCATCCTGCTCTAAGGGGGACAGGAGAACAAAGCCCAGGCTCTTCCAGCCAGGTCCTCCTCATCTCAGCATATTGCATTCCAGCACACCTTACAGTTAGGTATTCCTGAGAACCACAAGCAAGAAAGGAGGGAGAGCTGGGTCAGTCCAAAGCCATCTTGAAAACTGTCCTGTAATTAGCACCCCCCAAAAGTGAAATACTTGGGTATAAATCCAACAAAACATGTACAAGATCTGTACAAGAACAACAAAAAATATCGGGAAACTGAGGCAAAGAGAGGTTGCATCACTTGCCCAAGTTCATGCAGACTGCAGGAGGGAAAGGTAGGGTTTGAAATGAGGGAGCCTGGCTCTGAGGCCCTGCTCACAACCCCCATGCATGCTGCCTTGCTGGTGAGATTTATGAACCTTGTGCTGTCGACAAAAGAAAAGTCAAGCTTTTAAAGAATTGAAGTTAAGGCCAGGCGCAGTGGCTCATGCTTGTAATCCTAGCACTCTGGGAGGCCGAAGCGGGCGGATTGTTTGAGCTCAGGAGTTCGAGACAAGCTTGAGCAAGATCGAGACCCCGTCTATACTAAAAATAGAAAGAAATTCGCTGGACAACTAAAGAAATATATATAAAAAATCAACTGGGTATGGTGGCACATGCCTGTTGCCCCAGCTACTCAGGATGCTGAGGCAGGAGGATCGCTTGAGCCCAGGAGTTTGAGGTTGCTGTGAGCTAGGCTGACGCCATGGCACTCTAGCCTGGGCAACAGAGCAAGACTCTGTCTAAAAAAAAAAAAAAAAGAAAGAAAGAATTAAAGTTAGTTTGATTCAGAAGTCTTACTGAGGACTACAGACTGCTTCAGTACAGTATTTCAGCCCACTGCTTATATACAGGCAGTGGGAGTTCAGCACGTGCAAGATCAGCTCAAACTTGCTCAGAAGTTACATTGAAACAGAATCACACCAAGGTTTGGGTGTAAGAGTACATCTGGTTATAGGTGACAGAAGTATAATCACTAACCCTATCAGCTGTCATCTTGTGTGGAGGAAAAGGCAAGGATTAGGGTCATTTGTCTTTTAAGGAACGTAGTGACTCGGGCAAGAGATGTGGGAGGCCACTATGAAATGATTCTGGCCAGCAGAAGTGAGCAAACGTGGCTTCTCACCTTTGCTACATTGTTTCACGGTGCCCAAGGTACCAAGGAATTACACCTCCAATGATTCCAAGCCATTGAGTACGAGATCTGGAAAGATCCTTATGGTTGGTTCACCAAGCTCTGTACTCTCATTTAACAGATGAGGACCCTGAGGCCTCCAGGAAGAAACTTCCCCAAGGTCACTAAATAAGCCCCAGATTCAGTCATGAGCCTAGAAAGACCACATATGCTTGCAGAATGCCTGCAGAGCTAACCAAGCCCTTGCAGTGGGGAAGGTGGGCTTGGCCATGCTGTCCTAATCGTAGACTGTGGAACCTCCCTGGCTTAATGCAACAGTCTACTTCTTGATCAAACATAGTCTCAGTGTGGGGCACAGAGAGGAGCTCTTTCACACAGGGGCACAGGCTGGGTTTCGCTGGTCCTCTACCGTCTTAGTACAAGGCCCCTGTTGCTCCAGTAAAAGGGAGAGAGCCTGAGAATGATTTCATCCCTTTTACCCACACCCAGTGACATGGTCTCACCTAATTGCAAGGGACGCTGGGAAACGTAGGCTAGGAAGAGGATGCTGAAATGAGAATTGGCAAACACACAACTCAGTCTCTATCAGTGCCTTTACACATATTATCTCATTAAACATTCACAGCAGCACTGTAAGGGGAGCACTGTTATCCCCACTTGTACAGTTAAGGAAGCTGAGGCTCAGGATGACTAGCCAAATTGTCCCAGCTTCACCATGTTAGTGGATAGTAGAGTCACAATAAAAATTGCCATCTTTAGGTCTCCAAAACTCTCTGACTTGTGTACTTACACCAAGCTGACTCTACGTGGATTTCTTGACTTGTATCTTAGTGTTCTTTTCACGATTCCATTTTACTATGTGAGAGTAAAAATAGGCAGACAGATATATCCTCCCAGCTTTGTAGCCAAGGATGTTGTTGTTCTTTCAAGTGCTATAAGAATGTAAATTAGCAAAATATTTTTGGAGAGAAACTTGTTACTATCTGTCAAAATTATAAATGTGCATATTTTTGACCTAGCAATTATACTTGCAAGAATCTCTCCTACAAAGTTTCAAAAGTATACAATGACATTTTTGCATAAAAATATTGATTATAGTATTGTCTATAATAGTAAAAGAACTGAAAAAAATGAAAGTCAAAAAAAACTAAAATTAAATACTGGAACATCCATATAGTAAAATACATTGAAAACAATGCCTCCGTTAAAAACAATGTGAGATAGCTCTATACGCCAACAGGGAAAATAGACGACTTATATGGATAAGTGATAAAAACAATTATATATGTATGAGGTCATCTCATTAAAAAAAAAGGAAGTATATGTATTCATTACGCATATAAAGAATTTGAAAGAATTCCCAAGAAAGTGTTAAAAATGGGCAATTCTAAAGAGTGGTATTGTGGGAAATTTTTACTTAATAAATTTTAACTATTAATTTTTATAATAAACATAAATTACTTCTATAAATAAAATAACTATTTTTTAAAAAATATGCTGTTATCACCAGATGCAGTGGCTCACACCTGCAATCCCTGCATTTTGGGAGGCTGAGGTGGGAAGATCACTTGAAGCTAGGAGTTTAAGACCAGGCCAGGCAATATAGTGAGACTGTGTCTCTACAAAAAAGAAAAGAAAAATCGGCCAGGCATAGTGGCACATGCCTGTAGTCCCAGCTACTCAGGAGGCTGAGGCAGGAGGATGGCTTGAGCTCAGGAGTTAGAGATTACAGTGAGTTATGATTATACCACTGCACTCCAGCCTGGGTGACAGAGCAAGACTCTGTCTCAAAAAACACACACAAAAAATGCTGTTATTGTCAGCTCTGTAATTGCATGCAATGTTCTGATTAAACCTGATCTCTGACAATGTCTTGCAGGTACAATCTGAAAATATGTATTTTTTTAATTAAAATTCACTCTGTTGATTGCTAAATGCACTAGTGCCTAAGTCTCCCTCCCTTGGTTAGTCTGGAATTGCTGCAAAGGACAGGCCCTGACGGCAGTGGATTAGCATAGCCTCGGATCAGCCCCATCGGAGCTCACCCAGTTGCCCTGCAGATAAGCTGCACCCAGCTCACACTTGCTCCTTGGACATCTTGAGGACAGCCCCAACCTGCCAGAAGCACTTGGAACTTGACTTAAAAAGAGCTCTAAACTCACGTCAGCTGCACGACAGCCCACACCTGTGCCAGGCTTTCTGTAATAATAACTGTGTGGAAAAGGAATGGTGCCACTGGGGAGGAAGTGACAACATGAGAAGAAACAGTGTCTATTGGAGACAGTGAGAGAATTGGCTTGAACATAACATATACACACATATTTTTATATATATGTGTGTATGTATATATACACACACCCCTACATATATACACACACATACACATTCTATGGGCAAGACACTACACTAGGATGCTCATAATATTGAAGAATTATAGACAGGTTAGTTAAAGGGCCTAAATTTTTTTTTTTTTTTTGAGACAGAGTCTCACTCTGTTGCCTGGGCTAGAGTGCCATGGCGTCAGCCTAGCTCACAGCAACCTCAAACTCCTGGGCTCAAGCAATCCTTCTGCCTCAGCCTCCCGAGTAGCTGGGACTACAGGCATG
>CAUYRT010062237.1:0-19708 GCA_963574885.1 Lepilemur ruficaudatus | reverse complement strand
TAGCTGGGTGTGGTGGCTCATGCCTATAGTCCCAGCTACTTGGGTGGCTGAGGCACAAGGATTGCTTGAGTCCAGGAGTTTGAGTTTGCAGTGAGCTATGATGATGCCACTGCGCTCTAGTCTGGACAGCAGAATGAGCCCTATCTCAAAAAAAAAAAATGTGTTTCACAGAGCCCTAGAATTTAGAATCCCATGAAGTGCCTCAGAGTATTAGGAGACAAATATCTTTTGAACCAATTAATAAAAAGTTTGAAAATGACGGGTACAAGTAAGGGAACTGATTGATTTGTCAAAAGCAAAAAGTTATTCTTGTAGGATAAACAGTAGATTAACCCTAGAGCGTGGAGAGCTTTGACTACCTAGACAAAGAGTTTGATCTATGTAGTGCCAGTTATAAGAAACAGGAGAATGATCTGATCAGAAAAAAATTTTATGGGAGAAATTAATTTTGCAGTTACAAAATGATCATGTAGAAACAAGCTGGCTTTACTCCTCATGACTGAAAACCAAAAACAAACATACAGTGCCAATATTATCACCAGAAATATCCCAGAACATAAATACAAAGATGAGACAGTATCCACCAGGGACACAGAGAAGTGAAAAAAACTCCAAGCAGATAATAAGAGATTTGGACTTCCATATTCACAATACCCCTGGGTCCCATTCTGCCCAGCACCAATTGTGCAGAAAATTTTTCCCCAACTTATGTTTCTACACTAGAAAATGTGAGATTGAGATAGAAAATCAGCTTCCCCACCATCTTGGGTTTTCTAGCAGTAGAACTTTCCCTGCCTTAACCCAAGGGAAGCATTGCAAGTGCCTGAAGGGAAAAAATACTCCTGAAAACAGGCAGAGACAAAACAGGGAGGGAGGCAGAACTACAGCCCTGGAAACTCTGTTCTGTAGCTTATCCAAAGGAGACAACAAATCAGAGTGGCTGTTCAGCAACATCATCCTGTAGGCAATTCACCCCACAGGTCCCCTGTGCATGAACCTCTACCCAGCCTTCCCACACAGCTGGGATATCCCCTTTGGGACCTCCTCATTTGGGAAGAATGGGACTCTGATCATTTACTAGAATCAAAGCAAACCTGGGCTTAAGGCACCACCTAGAGCTGAAAAGGAGGCACTGACCTAGCAGAAAGAAACTTAAGCAAATACATCCAATTAAAAAAACAAAACAAAACAGATAGAGAAAATTCTGAATAAATAAATCTTTCAATGCAAAAACATATGTATACCCACAAGAAGCAACAGCAAACAGGGAACCATGATCTACCAAACAGACAAAGCAAGGAACAACTGACCCTAACAAGACAATGATATGTGACCACTTTGACTAAGAATTCAAAATACTAGCTAAAAAAAAAAAAAAAAAAAACCTCAGTTGAATTCCAACCTAATACAGAAAAACTATTCAGAAATTTATCAGAGAAATTTAACAAAGAGGTTGAAATAATTTTTAAAAAACAAATAGAAATCTGGGAACTTAGAAATACATTTGCTGAACTGAAAAATTCATTAGAGACTCTCAACAGCAGAATAAATCAAGCAGAGGAAAGAATCAGTGAGCCTGATTCAAGACAGGCTACTTGAAAATATACAATCAGAGGAGAAAAAAGACAAAAGAATTAAAAGCAATGGAGATTATATACAAAATACAAAAAATTACCTCAAAAGACCAAGTCTAAGAATTACTTGTTTTAAAGAGGAAGTTGAGCAAGAGTAAAGGGTAGATAACTTAGTCAAAAAAATAATAACACAGAGCATTCCAAAACTTCAGAAAGATATAAATATTCAGGTACAGAAAGGACAGAGAATACCAAAGATAGACTACCCCAGGGCATACAATAATCAAACTCTCAAAGGTCAAGGACAAAGAGACAATCCTAAAAGAAGAAAGAGGAAAGAAGCAAATGACATACAAAGAAGCTCCGATTCATCTGGCAACAGATTTCTCAATGGAAACCATACAGGCCAGGAGGGAGGGAATGACACTTTTACAGTGCTAAAAACAAAAATAAAAACAAAAATAAAAACTACCATATAATAATACTATATCTAGCAAAGTTATCCTTCAAATATAAAGGAGAAATAAGGCAAACAAAAGCTCAGAGAATTCACTACCATCAGACCCATCTTACAAGAAATACTAAAAAGGAGTTTTTCAATCTGAAAGAAAAAAACAATTAACATGCAAAAAAAAAAAAAACAACATTTGGAGGTATAAAACCCATTGGTAAATCACAGACAAACCCAGATTACTCTGATACTATAATTATAGTGAGCAATCCACTCATAACTTAAGTATGAAGCTCAAAGGACAAATCCATCAAAATCAATCATACGTATGGTGCCATATGTATGGCAGGCTATCAAGCAAGATATAGGCAATATGGAAATATGTAAACTAAGAAAACTAAAAGGCAAAACATGAGGGGATAGAGTTAAAATGTAGAAGTCCTTTTGTATTGTTTTTTCTTTATATTCTTTTCTTTGAGGTCTAAAATAAGTTGTCATCTCTTTAAAATAACCTGTTATATCTATAAGATGTTTTTTGTTAACTTCACAGTACCCACAATGCAAAAGCCTATGAGAGATTAATTTAAAACAAAAAGCAATGAATTAAAACATTCTACCAGAGAAAAATCACTTAACCACAAAGGAAGATAGTAAGAAAAGAAGAGCTACAAAACAACCAGAAAACCAGCAACAAAATGGAAGCAATAAGTCCTTACTTACCAATAATAACACTCAAGGTAAATGGACTCAATTCTCCAGTTAAAAGGCATATAGTGGCTAAATGGATTAAAAAACAAGACCTAAGTACAAGAAACCCACTTCACCTATAAATATATACATAAACTGAAAGTGAAAGGTTGGAAAAAGATATTCCACGCAACTAGAAACCAAAAAAGAGCAGGAATAGCTATGTCTATATCAGATAAAATAGACCACAAATCAAAGAGTGTAAAAAAGAGATAAAGAAGGTCACAATATAATGATAAAGGGATCAATTCAGCAAGAGGATATAATAATTATAAACATTGATACACCCAACACCAGAGCTTTCAAGTATATAAAGCACACACGAATATATCTAAAGAGAGAGATAGGATGCATTATAATAACAGCAGAGTACTTTAACACCCCACTATCAGATCTTCCAGATAGAAAATCAACAACACTGAAGTTTATAGTGCATACTAGATTTAATAAGCCTAATGGACATTTACAGAACATTTCACTTAACAGCTATAGAATACATATTCTTTTCATCAGCACATGAAATAGATGATATCTTATATAATAAAACAAGTCTGAACAATTCAAAAAAGTAGAAATAATATCAAATATCTTTTCTAACAAAAATGAATTAAAATTAGAAATCAATAATAAGAGGAACCTCAGAAACTTCACAAACACATAGAAATTAAACAACATGCTCCTAAATTACCAGATCAATGACAAAATTAGGAAAGACATTTAAAATTTTCTTGAAACAAATGAAATTAGAAATACAATATACCAAAATCTGTGGGATACATAAAAAGCAGTACTAAAGGGAAATTTATAGTAATAAATGCATATATCAAAAGATAGAAAGATTACAAATGAACAACCTAACAACATATCGCAAGGAACTAGAAAGCAAGAACAAACCAAATCCCAAATTAGCAGAAGGAAAGCAATAATAAAGATCAGAGGAGAAATAAATGAATTTGATACTAAAAAAAATGCAGAAGATCAACAAAATGAAAAGTTAGTTTTTTGAAAAGATAAAATCAACAAACTTTGGGCTAGACTAAAAATAAAAGAGAGAAGATCCAAATAAATAACATCAGAAACCAAAAGGGAGACATGACGAATGAGAACACAGAAATGCAAACAATCACTGGAAACTATTATAAACAACTATATACCAAACTGGAAAACCTAGAATAAATAAATTCTTAGACAAATACAACCCACCAATATTGAACTCTGAAGAAATATAAAACATCAATAAACCAATAGTGAGTAATAAAATCGAAGCCATAATAAAAAGTGTCCCATCAAAGAAATGCCTAGGACCTGATAGCTTCACAGCTGAATTCTACCAAACATTTAATGAACTAATGGCAATTCCACTCAAACTCTTCAAAAAAAAATTGAAGAGGAAGGAATGCTTTCAAACTCATTCTTTGAGATCAGCATTAGCCTGATACTAAAACCAGACAAAGGCACAACAAAAAGAGAAAACTATAGGCCAATATCTCTGATGAACAGATGCAAAAATTCTCAACAAAATATTAGCAAACTGAATTCAACAACACAGTAAATAGATCATTCACTATAATCAAGTAGTATTCATCCCGAGGATGCAAAAATGGTTCAACATACACAGAGAAATGCAAATCAAAACTATGAGATATCATCTCATCCCAGTTAACATTTATCAAAGGGACAGGCAATAATGGATGCTGGAAAGGATGCAGAGAAAGGAGAACCCTTGTACTCTATTGGTGAGAATGTAAATAAGTACAGCTACTATGAAAAACTGTATGAAGTTTCCTCAAAAAACTAAAAATAGAACTACCATAGGATATATTACTTCCACTACTGGGTATATATCTAAAAGAAATAAAATCAATATATTGAAAAGTCTTCTGCACCCCAACATTTATTTTAGCACTATGCACAATAGCTGACATATGGAATCAACCTAAGTGCCTATCAATGGATGCATGGGTAAAGAAAATGTAGTATATATGCACAATGGAATATTATTCAGACAAAAAAAAAAAAAGGAATTGAAATCCTGTCTTCTGCACCAACCTGGATAGAACTGGAGTTAGTAATGTTACGTGAAATAAGCCAAGCACAGAAAGTACTGTGATACCCTCATGGTTGATTTCATGTTTTCAGGCTGAGGTTGACTGAGGATAACTAAAACTAGGGAAATGGAAACCACAGATAAAGGGGGACTATTGCAAAGTACTCAAAGATGTTATCAATTTTGATTAAATAATACAGTAACTTTAGTGTAGTTTCTGTAGCATTCTCACACTCATTCAACTCCACCTACTTTGTTTCAGGACAAGGAGATAAAAGATAAATAACACTCAAGTCCCTGCCTTCAAGGGCCTTAAACTTAACTAGAGATAAATAATTTCAAGGAGCTATGTAGGTTTTAAAATTAGCTTACTATTTAATATCACATTATAGCTTGGGAACTGACTTGGAGAGTTGAGGTGATATCTCATTGTAGTTTTGACTTGCATTTCAAATGGAAAACTCCAGAAATAATTCTAAGTTTTACATTATGTACTTTTCTGAGTAGTATGATAAAATTTTATACAGTATCACTCCATGGTACATGAATCATCCCTTTGTCCAGCATGTCCCCACTGTATTTCCTACCCCAAACCCTGTTAGTCACTTAGCAGCTATCTCAGATCAACTATCAAGGTACCACAGTACTTATGCTCAAGTAACCCTTATTTTATTTAATAATGGCCCCAGAGTGCAAAAGCAGTGATGCTGACAACTCAGATATGCCAAAGAGAAGTTGTAAAATGCTTCCTTTAAGTGAAAACGTGAAAGTTCTCAGTAAGGAAAGAAAGGGAAAAAAAAATGTTGAACTCAATTCTTTGCTGAAAAAAAAAGAAAAAAACCATATGCGCAGGTTGCTAAGAAATAATAATATGCTGAGGTTGCTAAGATCTATGGTAAGAAGGAAACTTCTACCTGAAATTGTGAAGAAGGAAAAAGAAATATGCTAGTTTTGCAAACGATCTGGCCACAGTGCATAAGTTAAGATGGAAAAGTCATTAAATTTGTAGGTGGAAAACATGAATATAAAACATGTTCCAGGTTGGCCATGCTGGCTCACACCTGTAATCCTAGCACTTTGGGAGGCCAAGGCAGAAGGATTGCTTGAGGCCAGGAGTTCAAAACCAGCCTAAGCAACATAGCAAGACCCCTTCTCTACAAAAAATAAAAAATTTATCCAGGCATGGTGGTGTGTTCCTACAGTCCCAGCTACTTGGGAGGCTGAGGTAGAAGGATGACTTGTGCTCAAGAGTTTGAGGTTGCAGTGAGCTATGATAACACCACTGCACTCTAGCCTGGGCAACCGAGCAAAACCCTGTCTCAAAAAACAAACAAACAAACAAAAACAAAAAAATAATGTTCCAATAGACAGCAATATATTGTGCTGGAAAGCACTGAGCCTATATGAAGACTTCAGCAGGGGATCCCCTGAAACTAGTGACACTAAAACATTTGCTGCAAGTAAAGTATGGTTACACAGATTCAGGAATAGGTTTGGCCTGAAAAATATAAAAATTACTGGAGAGGCTACTGCCACACTTTCAGCAGAGTTGAAGAAGCTGAACAAAGAGGAAGGATACCATCCAAAGTAAATCTTCAATTGCAGTGACACTGGGCTCTTCTGGAAGATGTCCAAAACACCCACATTCATAAAAGTGCAAAGGAGGCATTAGGGCATAAAACATGGAAGGACAGATTAACTCTGGTACTATGTGGCAATGCTATAGGGCATATGATAAAGCCAGGAATAGTTTACAAAGCAAAGAACCAATGTGCTCTCAAAAACAAAAACAAAAATTATCTGCCCATGTTCTGGCAACATAATCAAGAAAGCATGGGTGACAACTATCTTGTTTATGAATGGTTCTACCACTGTTTCATCTAATAAATTAAAAAAAAACACTTGGAAGAGGAAGGGTTGGAATTTAAAGTCCTATTAATAATAGACAATGCACCTGGCCATCCTGAATCTGTCTGCTATGAAAACAAAAATGTCAAGGTTGTATTTTTACCTCTAAATATAATTGCATTGCTTCACCTCTTGATCAGGGCATCATTTGGTCTATCAAGGCACATATACCTGCCTGGTATTTGATCACATTCAATCAGCAACTAATGCAGACCCCAATCTGGATATAATGCAGTGCTGGAAATCATTCACTATTGTTAATTATTCACTATTGATGAAATAATAGCATTCATCAAAGCTGCAATGGATGAATTAAAACCAAAAACTGTAAATATCTGTTGGAAAAATTTATGAAGTGATGTCGTGAATGATTTTAAAGGCTCCCTGGGAACTGATGGAAAAGTTCAGAAAACCATACAAACAGCAAGACAAGTTGGTGAAGGGTTTGTCAACATGCTTGACAAAGAAGTGGAAGAACACTGAAGACCATGAAGAAGTATTAACAAATGAGGAATTGGAAGAACTTGTTGAGTCATCTACAGAGGAAGAGGAAGGTGAAGAAGAAGAAATTGAAGCAGAACCAGCAACGTGAGAATTACTAAAATTTGCCAAAGTGATTTGAATTGCACAGACATTAAAGGACAAAATTATGAAAAATGGGCCTCAGATGGAATGCAGTATTATCAGACACATCATTAAAGTCACCTGTAAGATCACCAAAAGATTACAACCTCTTCAGCTACACGTTGATGACTTAAAAAAAATAGAGAATGAGAAACAACTTATGATTACTATGTTTTTCCAAAAGGTTTTGCAAAAAACCTTCAACTCTCAAGGATCCCCAACCATAAACATCATATGCTCCTGATATCCAACCATTGATATCATCATGCCTCAGTGATACAGGATCACTGGAAGCAGATCATTCTCCTTCTGATATATCATCAGGTCACATCACAATGCCTCCATCATTCACCTCACTTCACCTCATCACATAGGCATTTTATCATCTCACTTCATCGCAAGAACCTCTTCCTCAGTACAGTATAATAAGATAGTTTGAGAGAGAGAGCATTCACATAAATTTTATTACAGTGTACTGTTATAATTGTTTTATTTTATTTTTAGCTATTGTTTCTCTCTTACTGTGCCTAATTTACAAATTAAACCTTATCATAGGCATAAATACATATGCATAGGAAAAAACAGTGCATATATGGCTAGGTGTGGTTTCAGGCATCTACTAGGGATCTTAGAATGTATTGTCTGTGGAGAAGGGGTGACTACTATACACACATATTCTAAATAACTACATGTATCATGTCACTTAATTTTCATAATAAATCTATTAATATAAACTAATATTGCCTCTATTTTATAGAGGGAGAAACCAAGGCCCAAGAGGTTACTAACTACCCTAAGATCACATGGCCATGAAGTGGCAAAACCAAAATCTTAAGTGAAAAACACCACGTAGTAGTCATGCACACGGCTGCTGCTAGCCCATAAGTTTCCTTTGTATGAGTTAGAGAGAGGTGGCCCCTTTAAGTGGACACAGCTCTTCGCCAAGGTGCATAGCACAGCAAGCCAAACACAAGCTAGATTCTATCCCTTACTCACTCCCTGTCTGTGATCTTTTCTAAAGTGAACCACTTGCATAACCATAAACAATAGCCCTGGTGTAAAAGGTAAGAAAATTAACTAAGAATAATAATTCATCCAATCACTTAGAGCTGTGCTGTCTAATAGAGTAGCCACTACCTGTGGCTATTTTAATTTAAAATTCAGTTCCTCAGTCACACTGGCCACCCTTCAAGTGCTCAATAGCTACACATGGCTAGCAGCTATCATGTTGGACAGTGCACATATAGTAGAATATTTCCATCATTGCAGAAAATTTCCTTGGAGAACACTGATTTAGATTGTACATGTAAGAGCATTAGAATGTTTTAAATATTAGGACTGATTTCTCTATTTTATAAAGATTATATTGTTATCTTTATAAATTATTATAAATATATATACTATACATTACATATACTATTACATATCATTATACATATATATATTTTATATATGTGATCTATCCTAATTATCTACACTTATATCTTGTATTCCTAAGGGCATTACAGAAAGTACCTACACAGGATGAGGATTTTTTTAAGATACTTCAAAATGATTTCATTGAATTTTCAGTGTACTGTGGATCTTAACAGAAGTAGCAAAAGAAAACAAGAGATATAAAAAACAAAAAACCTCATGCCTATAATCCCAGCACTTTGGGAAGCTGAGGTGGGAGGATAGCTTGAGGCCAGGAGTTCAAGACCAGCCCGGGCAACGCACTCCATCCTGGGTGACAGAACTAGATCTTTTCTCAAAAAAGAAAAAATAAAAACAAAAACAAAAAACACACTGAAAAAAAATGAGAGGAACAAAACTATTCATGGAAAAAAGATAACTTTCTTCTAATTATTGCTATGGCAGCAAAACATTTTAACTTCTCTATACTACTTGCAATGATATATCTTATGAAGGCATCTTAAGTTGACTCTTTAAAACATATTTTTGACATTTCATTAGATTATTAAAAAGAATATCAGAAGGAAAAACTACAGTATATAAAAAAGTTTCATTATTTTCAATCTAGTGTTCTATAGTACCAAAGACATGTATAGACAAGTAGAGGAAGCTTAATGAGGAGAAACAGAATAAAAAAGACAGTGATTTATAAGAAAATATTAATATATAAAAATATATAGTGAAACCAGGTGATTTGTAAAAGACCATGATAACTAAATACAAATAAATGGAGGATACAAGCCTTAAGAAAATGTTTAACAATGAAGTCAGGGTGTAACTTAGACAAAACCAATGATACAAATAAGGCCAAAAATAAGAGAACTTTAAGGAATAGATTTCAGAAAGCAGTATTTCTTTATTTTTTTGTTTTCTTTGGCAGTTTCTTTTTTTATTTCAGCATATTATGGGGGGTACAGATGTTTAGGTTATTACGTATATTGCCCTTGCCCTCCCACCCCCAGTCAGAGCTTCAAGCGTGTCCAGCTCCCAAATGGTGCACATCACACTCATTATGTACGTATATGCCCATCCCCTCTTCCCCCTTCCCATCTGCCCGATGCCCGATAAAAGTTATTCCTATATGTGCACTTAGGTATTGATCAGTGAAACCAATTTGCTGGTGAGTACATGTGGTACTTATTTTTCCATTCTTGGGATATTTCACTTAGTAGAATGGATTTCAGCTCTATCCAGGAAAATACAAGAGGTGCTATATGTTGTTTCTTATAGCTGAATAGTACTCCATGGTATACATACACCACATTTTATTAATGCACTCATGTATTGATGGGCACTTGGGTTGTTTCCACAGCTTTGCAATTGTGAATTGTGCTGCTATAAACATTCGAGTGCAGATGTCATTTTTATAGACTGTCTTTTGTTCTTTTGGGTAGATGCCCAGTAATGGGATTGTTTAATATGGAAACATCCTTGAAAAGATAGTCACAAGATGTCCAGAAATATTAGAAAACTATGGAAAGAACATCTCTCAACAACAAATACAGATATAGAAACAAATATAAATGTATCAATAATATTATAATGTATATTTCGCTGTCTGTAAATATGTACAATAACCTCTATGGCATTTTCATTATGAAGTATGGACAAGGTCATTTTTAAAATGCTAGTTTTGTCATCGTCATAAAGTACTACTAAGAACTGTTTTTATAACAGAGAATGTGAAATATCTATTGAGACCTCCTTTTATATATACTGGAATTTTTGACTACTTTGGGGATAGCTGAAGAGCTATCACAAGTTGATAAATGTTTGTTAAATTAATGAATTTCAATGATTCACTGAAAGTGTTCCTTCATTTTCAGCAACCCTATTCTTCTTTTTTTTGAGATCATGTTTATTGTTGTTTTAAGCCACTAAATTTGGGGGTAATTATTAATTACTCGGCAATAGATAACTAGGACAGGGCTAGTAACCTAAAGCAGTTGATCAATCACTTTGGTTTGTCATTTAGTGGTCTTGCAGCTTTAATGTGGAATTTGTTTTGACACTATTCTAGTTTTTGACACTATTCTAGATTTAGTTAACTGATTGAGAGGTAGACTCACACCAGAAGCTAACTCAACTTTATCCCCTAGAATTTTTGTAACTGAGCTGGACAAAGCGATTTATTCTCTGATGGTGATGCCAGTTGATGTGGGACTCAGGAGCTGCCAGTGGCCACATTTCTTGCTATGTAAAGAAAGTTCCTTTAAGAGAAAGAAGTTGACAACAAAGAGAGAAGAAGAGTTGAGGGACTGAAAAAGAAAGACCTAGCAGCACTCAAGTTGCTAGTTCCAGTGACCCCAATGCCACTTGCCTCTCACCCTTCTCAGTGTGAGGCTTCTAGCAAGTTCCTTTTTATGCCTAAGTTGGTTTAAGTTGGGTTTCAAAACCTTGCCTCCAAATGGGTCTTGACTGATATATTCCCACATAATGCCATGCTTCCCCTAGCAAAGCCCTGAGGACTGGACTGTAATTGCTTGTTGTTTGTCTGCCTCCTGGCCACAAGAGGGTAGCTTTCAGGTTCAGGCATTCTGCCCCTCTCTGGAAACTGCACTCAGCACGCACAGGTACACACAGGTAAGACTATGACAACCATGTCTGTACTTCATAATTCTGAGTGAGCCTTAAAGCACAGATGATTCACCCAGGCTGGTCCAGATTCTCCCTCTAGAAATTTGGGACTGAATCATACAGAGACTAAGCACAGAAGCCCCTTCACACTAATAATAGTACTCGTCAGAGGATGCTGTTAACCTCTGGCTAGTAAGGGCCCCCAAACTTAGTCCCTGCCTCTTCCATGAATTCTCTAAGAACCTCTAGAATTCTCTCAACAAGCTTGCAAGGTCACTTCTGCTTCCTAAAACCAAGAGAAACTGGACTAATACACACCTCATCTATTGTAGTCTCCGTGTGAGCAGGGATGACTTGTTCATCATTATATCCCCAAGGCCCACACAGTCCCTAATCAGAATCCACTAAATATCTGATGACTGACTGAAGCTCACTGCACTGAGTGGGAAATGCTCTTCTTCCCACTTAGATAGGGAAATCTTGACTTTTTTTTTTAACTCTCATGCCTTCAAGGTCCTACACTCATCTGCCCTGACCTTGGTTCTCCCTGTGCTGTCAGTTACAGGGATCAGTGTGTCCTTCATAGGCAATACATCACATCGCTGCTCAAGAATGCATGTTAGAGACTAGGGGTCCCAGGCCTCTTCTCATCTAAGGAATTTTACTCTTGACTACAGTCCTATCATGCCTGTTTTCCTGTGCATATTATCTATGTTGAACCCTGTTCTTATCTTATCCCTAAAACTTTCAGACAATTGGCTCAATTCTTTATTGATTTTACTTGAATTTCCACATTATTGTGATCCCAGTTACCATGCCTAATACTGGAGCCAATCCACATGGACACCTGCAGCAATATTTATTTTCAAGTGTGAAAATACCCTTTCTTCAGCTGGTAAGTAGCAAGAGCAGTGCACATTACTTAGCATTGCATTTTTAAAAATCAAAGTATCAATAAACCCTTGGAATACGATCTGGTACTGATGATCTAGCATTCTGTTTTCTTTTAACTTTGGTTCATCATTATGCAATAATATATCATCTTTTTCTAGAAATGGTTTTCATGACCCTAATAGGATATCTCCAAAAAGATAAACTAACAGGTTTTCTCTTAGAGGGAAGTAACATTTGTGCTGATGGAGTTCATTCAGAAAGAAATTCACACTTACTCCTACTATCCTCTCCAATATCCACCTCCTCATTGAATTCTTTTGACATTTTATTTTTAAACACATATGCTTTAAATTTTTTAAGGGAAAAACTACTGGGATAGAAAAAAGAATAAAATTCACAAAAACTGGAGAAAATAAGTATAAAAGAAATATTTTTCATAAACATCTAAACCTATACAGAAATCTACATGATATGCTGTGTATATTTTTTAATAAAAGTGCTCCATATCTCAGAGATTCCAAAGATATCAAATGATGTGGTAGTTGCTATAGAAACTATTCTCTTTTAATGAAACTCAGATTAAATAACTGCATAAATTCAAATTTGAAATGCAATTACTATTCTAAAGCATATTTACACATTTGATTTTATAATGATTACAGAAAATAAGGTAAAATATTAAGAATACCTTTTACATGTGCAAAACCAGTGGCAGTTATAAACTTAATTGCAGTTCTGCCCTTAAATACAATAGTGTTAGGTATAATGAAATTCTATTTTATAATAAAAATTCATACAAACACTGTACAATTCTACTGCTACTTGGAAAAGCACTTATTTGCATGCAGTGAAAACATGTCTGCAAATTTGTCATTTTGCATAAATGGTATAAATTCAGGGCAAGTACAAAAGATTCCCTAAAGGCTTATCTACATCAGATCAATATTCAGAAAATGGTCAGCAAGTAACCAATGAATTTCCACAGCAAGTGACTCAACATAATAGGCAGGAAAGGTTCTACCTATCTAAAATTATAAACCTTTCTCCTAGCCTGCAGAGCTAAGGTCTAGATTCCTAAGAGTTTCACACTCCTGTCTTACCACTTGTCATATTGAAAATACAGACTTTGAAATCAAACAGACCAAGTATCAAATCCTAGCTCTCATATTTACAATCTATGATATTTTATGCAAGACACTTGACCTTTCTAACCTTGTAAAACAAAGATAATACCTGTCTTATAGGATCAACGCAACAATTAATAATATTTTGTGTACAATGCCTAGCATAGTTTCTGCACATATTTGGTGCTCACTGCCTAGCGTCTATTAGTATTACTGTTACTACTAAAACCATTATTATTACTACTGCTGCTGCTACAAGTACTACAACAAAAAGCAAAGCCATGCTAACCATTTTTGACTTCTGTTTCTTTTATTTGACATGTCTGTACAGCCTTCCTCAGAGGCAGGGTAAGAGGTACCAGTTGTGTCTGTTTAACAGAGCTGGTTGTAATCTGGCTATGAAGCTGAACTGCTTGGGCCCATCTCAGCCCCATGCTTATCTCACCAGCTCCCTCTATCTGACACATTAAAGAAGACAAACAGGCTTCATTGTGGAAGGGCTTCCCAAAATGGAGCCCACTAACTACTAGAGTTACTCATTATTTATCTTTTTAATTTGAATTGTACAACTTTTGTTTATTCATTCTTTCCTCAGACAAGCCTTCCCTGACCACCCTTGCTATATTGGAGAATGTGCATAGCACTTTTTCCATGTATTTTTGTATTCTAGTAGATTGACTGCAGTATTAGTCCCTATTAATGGCCACACTGTATCCATGTCTTTTGCCATGCATTTAGACACTCAGCCATGTGACTTGTTTTAGCCACAGGACTTGATGTAATCTGAGGCTTAAAAAAGCACTTCTGCATTTCTCCTTCCTCTATTGCTTCTCTGCCTTTATCATGAAGAATGAGTCCCAGATAGATGCTGGAAAATAGAAAGCCACATGAAGTAGGTCAAGTTGTCCCAGGCACATAAGAGTGCCGGCCAAGACTGGTCAAGCCAGCCCAGAGAAGCTGTACCATCCAGCCAACCTACAGACTCGTGAAGAAAAATTTATGGTTCCCGTTCAGTATTAGTCAACTAATACCCACGTATAATGTTTTTCCCTGCTTATTATCTGCCTCCTCCACTAGAATGTAACTTTCACAAGGAAAAGAGCTGTGTCTGTTCTATGTACCTTTGTATGTTCAGAATCTAGTATGCTGCCTAGAACGTAACAGGTGCTCAAAAATTTGTTAAATAACTAAAAAGAGTAATTAACACATGGAAGGCATTGTGCCTTTTGAAGATGTGACATAATACATAAATATAATATGAGAAGAACCACCCCTTGCTCTTATATAATGGTATACTCTAGAAATAATTTGGTAGTTAAAATGTATATTGATATAAATAACTATACTAAATAGATATTTATAAATATCCTAGTAGAGATATAAATAAAATACCATGATAGTTCAAAAAAGGGAAACTATTTCTAACAACGAAAATCATTGGGTGGCACATTTTCCCATCTTTGTAATTCAAGCAAAACTGTTCTCAATTTTGGAAACTCTGAGCCATTTTCTGATGAAGTATACAGAACAAATGCTCATGTAATACTGCTGTTTTAAAAGTTCAAAACAAAGCATCTCCAGACTTACTTAAACTCATGCTACAAAAAGGCTTCAGAAAAAAGAGCTTAATAATGACTTGAAACAATCCCTTAAGGGATATATAAATCCTATATTACTTTTTAAATTTTAACCAACAAAACATGTATACGTAAAGAATATTGATATGAACCTCCATTCTCCATCCCTAGCCCCAGTCCTCTTTTTGACCATTTCTGACTTTAGTTCTTCTAAAATGGCCTCCTTCATATCCCTAAATAGTATGTATCTATCTCAATTTCTTAACTTACCAATTTAGGAGATATACTGTGATATCCTTCTGTAAAAGATTAGGCTTTAGTTCATTTACTCAAGATACACACATATGTCCCTCTGCCAATATCTTTTATAATTATACCTTTATAAACTTAAAGAATAACTCATATTTCAGCTTCTTGTTTTCTTAACATTAATGGCTTTTCAACTCTCTTCACTGTCAGATGAAGATGTTGTTGTCCCTAGTGTTCTCTCTATCTTTTATCCACTTCACCTCTCATCTTCCATAAGCTATATCTTTACTTTCAAACTGTCATTTTTACATTCTTTTACTTTTATATTGTTTTTCTAGAGATATAACAACTTCCATGTTATGTGTAAAAGTTGATTATAAATCAATTGACACCATATAAAACAGAAAAATAGTTCACTGCAGGACCAGATGGCATGTTAGGATAGCATTTCCTTTTTATGGGTTCAATGCCACAGCCCATAGACTGTCTGAAGGAGAATACTTTTTGTAGCATGGTAAAATGTGCTTTCTTTTCTCACTCTCAATCATTTAGTTTAAATTGTACCACATTTTATTTATAAAATTTATAAAAGTTATTTGTGCTGCATTTCTTTTTTTCCTATTATTTTAACTGGGGTTTCTATTTTTTCTTAGTGACAAATAATGTACCTTTAGCCTATCTAACCATTCATTGCACAGATGATTAGACGTATTTTTTTCTCCAGAGGTATTCTTCCAAGAACCTTCTATCTTTCTGCTTTAATCTGGACTGATCATTCGCTAGGCCTGCTACTTAGCCATCACCTTCTGATTTTCCTTCACCATCATCTGAGATTTGATCCACTTTTCTCATTTTGCATATTCTCCTTAATTTTGCTATTATATATCCCTAAGCAACTTCTTGAGATATGAAGCCTCAGAGAGACACATTGTGATTTAATACATGTCTGAAAATGACTTTAATCTATCCTCAGATTTGACTGAAAATTTGGCTGGACGTAGAATACTAGGTTGAAAATAATTTCTTTTGGAACTTTAAAGGTATTGTTCTACCGCTTTCTGGTCAAAGATGTATGTGTGTGTGTAGATGTGTCTGTGTGCATATATATATACACATTCATATATATACACATATATAATATATAAATATATTTACATATATATAAAATTCTTTATATGTATAAATATAAAGAATTTTATTTCAAACCCTAAATGCCTATCAATAGGAAAAATTTAGATAAGTCATAGTAGTTATAATACATCCAAGCTGTAGAGAACATTCAGTCATAAAACATGATGACAACGTGAGAATATGGAAAGATATTCAGAATAAACAGCTAAATGTTTTCCAGAAACTGCTTATAGAGTGTACATATCTCATTTTAAATTATAAATTAAAAAATATATTGTGTATATACACACATATACATATACACACTCCCCAATATGCATGAATAAAGGAATAGAAGGATATATACCAAAATATTAACAGTGGCTATACTAAAGAAAATGTATTTAGAGGTGATTTTCTTTCATTCCTATTTTTCTATTAATATATTATCTGAATTTTAAACAAAATAGACATGAGCCATGAAAAAGAAAAAATAACATACAGTTTACCCTCGAAAAACAAGGGATTGCACTGCATGAGTTCACATATATATGGGTTTTTTTTCAATAAATACATTGGAAAATTTTTTGCCGATTTGCAAAAATTTTTTTAAAAACAGATAGAATAAGGAAAAAAAAATGGTGGATTAGGGGTGACTTCCTGGCTCTCTGCTCTCAGAGTCGGAAGTGAAGAAGGCAAACCACTGCACACGAGTGAACTCCACTTCCACAGGACCAGTTTAGTGGACTTGCAGAGAAACAGCATGGGACACAGGACACCAGTGGAAAACAGAGGTGATTCAGAGAATCTTTCGCAAAGCCCGGAGAGTCAGAAGTGTACCTTAGGGAGGGAGTGCAGATCTACCACACCACCCTGGTGGGCTGGCTGCAGAGGGGCATTATGACTCGGGGGGCGGGCAATCCTTCCCCCACCGAATCCCACTCCCACACAGGCAGGGAAGTGCCTGAAGTCAGCCGGGAAGTGGTGGTGCAGGCAGACTGTGCGGAGTAAAAACTGGAGCGGGTATCATTTTGAACTCTCCAGTGCGCTCTTCTGAGTCAGCTTTGGTTGGGAGAGAGTCCGAGCCCAGCGGCCACTTCCCGGTACCACAGGAGTGAGTGCGGAGGGAGATATCTCACATCAGGAAGCTTCCAAGTCTGGGGGTGGGGAGGGAAGAGGTATACCTTGGAGGAGTCTCTGCCCTGGGAACTCACTGAGGTTTTGGCTGCCACTGGAGAGACAGAGCAAGTGTGGTTTCCTGCAGCTAAACAGTTGTGGCTCAGCAGGTTGTGGAAGCAGTGGCTCAGAGCATGGTTTGGAAGCTGCCCGCAAACTCCACTCCTCCCCCGTGCCCCATGGGGCGTCTTCCACACCGGCTCTAAGTAGGCAGTCAGACACCTCCCCTAGCCTGGAAACGCTGCTGGTTGCTCTGGAGGTGGTCACAGTCCCCCTCCCTGTCCTAGCCCGGATGAGCAGGTCTGGCATTTGAAAGAGGAGGGGAAAAAAAGGAGAGAGTCCGTCTGATCCCCCTACCCAGCACCCAGTCCTCCCATTCCTGTGGCTCAGGTTTGGCATTTGAAGGGGCGGATAGGGGAGGTGGTGACCTCCATGGCTGACTCGCCAGGCCGGTGGGTGGTTTCCCACCCTACCCAGCTGCCTGCATTCTGTGCCAAGAGAGCAGAACCCATCTGGGCAGGGCAGAGTTGCAAGGAAGATTGCCTCTCCATTTGTGACCTAGGAAGACATTACCACCCACCCTCTCCTGCGACTGGGGCCCGGGTGCTTCACGCCACATGGACTGACTCCAACTCTGGGCTGAGCTGAGAAAGAGGCTGTTCATCTTGAAACCCTGTCACCAGACTGTTACCTCCACTTCGCTTCCTCTTCCCTGCTGGAGGCTGAAAGACAGTAGAAGCAGCCTATCAGATTTTAGTTCATAATCCTCTCCCAGCAACTCTGGTCCTTGACAAAGTACCCAGATGAGAAAGAATCAGCGAAAGATCACAGGAAACATGAAGGATCAGAGAGAAAAGTCACCTCCAAAAGAAAATACTGAATCATCACCAACAGACACCAACTTACATGATACGATTAAACTGACAGAGGAAGAATTCTGAATATGGATTGTTAGAAAACTCAATGGAATTGAAGAGAAAATTGATTCGCAACATAGAAAACCACAAGAACAATTCAGGAAATGAAAGAAAAATTCTCCAAAGAAATTGAAATAATTCAGAAAAACCAAACAGAAATCCTGGCAATGAAGAAAATACTCAAAGAACTCCAAAATTCAGTGGAAAGTCTTAAGAATAGGATGGATCATGCAAAGGTGTGAATTTCAGAGCTCAAAGATTATGCCTATGCACTAAACAGATCAGAGGAAGAAAGGGAACACAGAAGCAAGAGATAAGACCAAAGTTTACAAGCAATGTGGGATTATACAAAAAAATCAAACCTCAAGTTGATAGGGATACCAGAGGAGGAAGAGGAAAATTCACAAGGGCTGGAAAACTTATTTCATGGAATATTGGAGGAAAATATGCCGGGCCTGGCCAGAAGTCTTGATATTCAGATACAAGAAGCACACGGAATTCCTGGGAGACTCAACATGAAAAGGCAGTCACCTTGTCACGTGGTTATTAGGCTGACCAAAGTAAATGCAAAAGAAGCAATCTTCCATGCAGTAAGACAAAAACAACAAATAAACTACAAAGGTAGGCCTATCAGATTAATTGCAGATTTCTCAACCAAAACCCTATAAGCCAGAAGGGATTGGGTGCCTACCCTTAATCTTCTAAAACAGAATAAAGCCCAACTTAGAATTCTTTATCTGGCAAAATTAAGTTTCATCTATGAGGGAGAAATAAAGTCCTTCTCAGACAAGCATTCTCTGATGGAATTCGCAAAGACCAGACCAGCCCTACAGGAAGTTCTTAGACCAACCTTTCACACCAAACAGGGCAATAGGCACTCTTCAAAGTAAAGCCTTCAAAGAGTTAAAGCCTAGAACTTGAACTACATGATAGCACAGGAGGAAAACAAAGCAACTGGACTTTACTCAACAATACGAACGGAAATTTTCCTCAAATTTCAATCCTTTCAATAAATGTTAATGGCTTAAACTGTCCTCTGAAGAGAAATAGACTGACAGAGTGGATAAAAATCCACAAGCCCAGTATCTACTATATACAGGAAACACATCTAACCCACAAAGATGCTTTCCAGCTGAAGGTCAAGGGATGGAAAACTATCATCCAGGCAAACAAAAGTCAAAAGAAAGCAGGAGTAGCTATGCTATTTGCAGACAACATAATCTTTAAAATAACAAAACTAAAAAAGGATAAAGAAGGCCACTTTATAATGGGGAAAGG
>CAUYRT010062236.1:0-19428 GCA_963574885.1 Lepilemur ruficaudatus | reverse complement strand
TGCCCGGGCTAGAGTGAGTGCCGTGGCATCAGCCTAGCTCACAGCAACCTCAAACTCCTGGGCTCAAGCAATCCTCCTGCCTCAGCCTCCCGAGTAGCTGGGACTACAGGCATGCGCCACCATGCCCGGCTAATTTTTTCTATATATTTTTCGTTGGCCAATTAATTTCTTTGTATTTTTAGTAGAGATGGGGGTCTCACTCTTGCTCAGGCTGGTCTCAACTCCTGAGCTTGAAGGATCCTCCCGCCTCGGCCTGCCAGAGTGCTAGGATTACAGGCGTGAGCCACCACGCCGGGGCTTTTTTACTATTTTTATGTGAAGCTATCAAACCTTCATGATTTAGGGAAAAAAAACTAGTGCTTTAATTAAAGCAAAAAGCACAGAATTAACAGTTCATTAAAATGCACAAGACTAAATGTGAATGTTATTTGTTTATTTACAGCTTTCAGTGTGTAAATTTCAAATAAAATGATCTATTCAACTGCTGTAGTTTTAAAAATTAAATTATTTTTCCATTCTCTTTCAGGAAAAACTGCAGCACGAATGAACACAGGAGAGAGTAGTGAGAACAGAATTACATTTAAAACACAGTTTAGAAATCACACGGGCCTCTTTTAGATTAGTAAGTATAACATGTAACTGTTGGTAACAGAAGCCAACAGGAAGGAAACACAGACATCATATCTTCTGTTTGCATGCATCATAAAGACAACAGAAACGAAGTTTTAAATGTTTACGAGAGATTAATATAAACACATAAATAGGAGAAGCCCTTTTTAAATGTTTACCCCAAAGTTTTCTTCTAGGTTCAGCAATAAAAATGTTTACTTTTCAGAAGTCTACGACAGCTGATCAGTACAAATCTCTCACTTCTTTAACATGGATTTTTCCTTCTATGACACACAGCTTAGGTACTAAGGGTGCATCTGAAGGTGCAATGATTTAACGCTCACACCCGAGTTGCTTCAACGTAACTAGAGAAGATTAACGCGAGCCCTACAGCGTACGGAATTGCCGCATACATACTGTATTGCCCCGTGCTAGTCTGGTATATGCTAGTTGGGACTGCCATGGCAGCGATGTTAGGTGGGGCTCCTTCTTCCTCTGACTTTTCTTCTTCAATCTTGGGAACGCCAGGCACATCAGAGGAAATTTCATTCAGTATTTTTCTAAAATACAATTTAACAATGTAAGTCACGAAGACATACAAGTGAGGCGTAAAAACAGAAGAGCTCTAAAGGAAGGAGTCAGTTCGATTCTTCCTTTCTGGAAGATTCTACCAATTATCTACCAATGAGTCTACCTTTTTGGGAAAAAGTACCGTCACCAGTAGGAAACTTAATTAACTTACCTGTAAGAGGGTCTTCGTGAAAAGATTTCTCTACGTTTATGAGAATCAATTACACCTTCCGGTTCTGCAGACTCATCTGTCTCTGCAATTGTTGCTACCTATAATACAAGAGTTTCTAAAATGCATCACAAAATATCGGAGAATTCTCCCTCATTCAGAAAGTGGCAGTTAAGGGTGCCTGTGTGCAGCACCGAGCCGGGTGCTGCTGGCGGCCACCGAGCAGCGTGACACAGGGAACGTGCACCAGAGCAGCTCCACCGCCTGGCTCGGGAGAGGAGGCACAGACACGGACACGTGAGCTGTGAAACAGGTACGTGTGAATAGGAAGGGAGCAGACGATGCTAAGGAAATGCAACAGCAGGAGGAGCCAGGATGTCACACGAGGCTTCATGGGAAAGGATGAAACATAAAATACATAAGATCCAAGGTTCTAAACCTGGAAGTGCCCTGCAGATCCAGCAGGGAGAACGCAAGCTAGAGACAGAGGCAGGAGAGAACACCTCGTTCTCACCGCTCTCCTCGCAGCTGTCACAGCTGACTTGAGCTGGGTCTTCACTGTCAGCCATCAGATGGGCCCAAAGAAGGAAGAATATGTCATAGATAAACAAGTCAGTAAACAAGCCTGGGGAAAGTCAGGGTTCATATTACAAGGAGTAGGTTAGGGCTTGATGGCGGTAGATTGTGAAGGTCCAAATAAGGAATTTTTCCTTAAAAGAAAGATCAGAGCTTTTAAAGCACGCTTTTATTTTCAAGTCAAGTAATAATACAATAATTTGATTATTAAAGAAAGTCCAGAAAACTAAAATAACCTCTTCAACAACATGACCGCTGTCGATATATTCAGTTATTTAACTTGGAGGGTCTAGGGTAGCTGAGTTTACAAAGCCCACTTCGTATCATAATGACATGGGAAATTGATCTGGGCAAAATCAAAAGAGCTTATTAAAATATCAGCAATGCAAGCAAGAATATGTACTTCTCAAAGCACATGGACATGTATATAAATTCACCTACACAAGGCTATGCTTCTCTGGTCATGGACATCCCACACGTGAGCACACACCCAGTGAAAAGAACTTACTGGAAAAAGTGTTATTGCATCAGAGAATCATGTATCACCACCAACTATTTATCACTTTCCACTGGACTTTCACACACCTGTCATATAATCATAGCAACTCTCTCATGTGAGGTGGGCTATGATTTTACCCATTTTAGAAAGGTGAAAACTGGAAGTTCATGCAGAGAGATTTAAGTGACTTGCCCATGGTCCAACAGGCAGGAATTCTAAGACAAGATCCACCGGCACCTATCTTTACAAAGACAACTGAATGGTTCATTTAACAAAATACAAAAATACAAAAAGGCTACCAAATATAAGATACTACTTTCTTGTAATACCAGGCAAGTTAAAACTAAGTAGATCCGCAGCTGGGCGCGGTGGCTCACGCCTGTAATCCTAGCACTCTGGGAGACTGAGGCGGGAGGATCGCTTAAGCTCAGGAGTTCAAAACCAGCCTGAGCAAGAGCGAGACCCCGTCTCTACTAAAAATAGAAAGAAATTAATTGACCAACTAAAAATATGTAGAAAAAATTAGCCGGGCATGGTGGCACATGCCTGTAGTCCCAGGGAGGCTGAGGCAGGAGGATCGCTTGAGCCCAGGAGTTTGAGGTTGCTGTGAGCTAGTCTGATGCCACGGCACTCTAGCCTGGGCAACATAGTGAGAATATTTCTAAAAAAAAAAAAAAAAAAAAAAAAACTAAGTAGATCTGGAAGACCAAAAAGAAGGGGCGGGGGGAACCTAAGTAGAACTAGCTGCACCCCAATAAAAGTCATAATACAAGGAAGTGAGTGGAAAGACTTTCTTGTTTTATAATTAGTGTCAGAAAGAGAAACTCTTGGAATCAAGGGTCATCACCAAAAAAGAAAAGAAAAGAAAGACAAGGATGAGAATTATTGTTTCACTTTTGAGCAACACAGGAAAGGATACCCATGCTGCAAAGATAACGAAGCTTCTAATATATGTGGACTTCTCACTTCAAACATCACATTGCTGCCCTCCTCTTTATTCTGTGATCAGCTATACTCAAACACACAGAAGGACAAGCCTGAGCAGGTGTACCTCTGTTGTCCTCATAGATTTTTGGGGGAGTCATCAATTAGGTTCAAATAATTACAGCATTTAAGAGATAAGGACAAACTGACCTCAAAAAGGAACAGAACTAAATTCAGAAAGCAAGAAAAGTATGCTTTAAAAAAATGTCTACTTGATAATTTACATCTATTGATTAAAAAAAAGTTTCAACCTCAAGATATGGCAAAGATTGATGACCAACCCTGATAATAATGACTAATAAAATACATCTCTGGGTCACAACCACAATAATAATCCTGTCTACAAAAGCCAAGGTGTCATCTGAGATACATATAAACGTAAGACCAAAGTGGCAACAATGTCATATTACTTTCTAGAGATTATATATACTGAATTTAAAATAAACTTGTATTTCTATCTACCTACTCATGCGAGTATTCATGAAAACAGCATCGGGCCTATAATCTTTATATTACTGTGTCTGTCAGACATCTGCTCCAAAGAACCCTTAAAATATTTTTAAGCACCACTGGAGAGCTTGGCTAAATAAATTTGATTTTGAATAAAGAACAACAACTTGAAGAAGACAAGAATTGCTAGTCTGGCAATCACTCATTCTGCAAAAGAAGAGCTGATAACAAAATTGCAACTCAGGTCGAATCCATGTGCCAAGCAGGGCACAATGCACTTGATATATAAAAAAGAAATTCTTCCAAATATCTAATAAAGAGATTGGAGCATAAAAGCTACATGAACAAAAACAACGAAAAATGAATTAGTACCAGGAAAAAAAAAAAAAGGCTCGAGAAAGTCAAAGACAAATCACCCAGGGAGGAAGCTAACCTGAACAGTTTGTATTTGTGGTGACTGAATGACCGATGGCTGTGGTGTCTGAATTACTCCCTGCACATGTACAGTTTGGCCCGAAGGTAACTGCACTAGAGTTACAGCTGGGGAGCCTCTTCCGGTGCCTGATCCAGCTACAGAAACCTGCAAAAATGATCAGCATTGAGGATTAAAGCTGGATCTTTTTTTTTTTTTTTTTGGTTGTTTTTGTTTATTCTTCAGTAATACCACTTACTATGATGACTGGAGTATTTCTCTTTTCTTTTTCCTGCTTCTGAGAAATGACGAGCAAGCCGGGGTACTTACCATTAGGAGGTGGTCACTGTCCTGGAACAGTCATTCTCTGATGTGATAGATACGAAAGAACACATGCTCCTCACTCTCATGCCCATGCTTCGTTGGCTGAGAATGTTCTAGGCACAGAGTTCCGCAGCAGTTAAACTACCTCACTACGACCTCACGACTCCCAACAGTGAAGCCTTTTTTAGGCCACAGTATAAACGACCCTCCCTAACTTCTTAACAGAAAGTGGAGGTAGAACTTGAATATGGCGAATTATTTTGTAATAAATGAAAGGTTTGACATGTGACACTCTAGTATTACTCTGGAGGTAAGCGGATGCTTTTCCCTGTACTGATAAAAATCGCAGCTACCTTTATGTGCTCATCATCACGGGCCAAAGAAATTCCAGGACTCTTCAAGCCCTTACTGTCTCTGACCCAGGGAAAGCTCATGCCTCAGAGCTGGGGAGGCCTCCTACATCTTTCCCTCTCCACTAGAAGCAGCATCCAGAGAAAGGGCCACAACTGTCACTTAGCTTGGGCAGAGAGCAGTGAGAAGAGCCATCTCCTACCAACCCTGAGTACTTTCAACAGAGAGTAAAAAATAGTACCTCCACTCCCCTGCACTCAAAACCTGCTAAATTTTCTCATTAGCAAACAACTCTGTCCTGTAAGTTAGTGTAATTTTAGAAACTTTGCCTCATTTTATTAAGATTCGCTATTCATTATGACTTACTCAAAACTAAGACCTCGGAAATGAAGTAAACCACCAGTTTCTATTATGACTGGTAGCGGAACCACAGGGTCTAAAACAATTTTTGAAGGAAGTCTCTGTGTGTGACCTCACTTTGAGGAGCACCAGTGATTTTCGATCGACTTATACTTTAAAAGAATGATTCAAGGCTGGGCGAGGTGGCTCACGCCTGTACTCCTAGCACTCTGGGAGGCCGAGGCGGGAGGATCGTTTGAGCTCAGGAGTTGGAGACCAACCTGAGCAATAGTGAGACCTCGTCTCTACTAAAAAAATAGAAAGAAATTAGCTGGACAATTAAAAAAAATATATATATATATATATATATAAATTAGCCAGGCATGGTGGTGCATGCCTGTAGTCCCAGCTACTCAGGAAGCTGAGACAGGAGGATCACTTGAGCCCAGGAGTTTGAGGTTGCTGTGAGCTAGGCTGATGCCACGGCACTGAGACTCTGTCTCAAAAAAAAAAAAAAAATCCTTCCCCAAAGTTAAAAATCTTTTACCCATGCAAGAGAACCTATGCGTTGAGCATTGTCCTAGGTGCACCAGGTTAGAAAGTAGAATAAAACTCACACCTCAAAACAATAGCATACCAAACCGTATAGAACTAATCACTCCATTTTATAGCCATGAATATCACAGGAGTACAGAACAGAAACATCAGTACGGGCCTGCAAGGTAAGTGAAGGCTTTGTGCCAAAGTCAGGGCTTGGGCCAGGCCTTGATCTGAACCTGGATAACACCCAGACAGAAAGCGAGAAACCAGGGCAGAGGAAACCAATATGCAGCCCAAGGGGCACATTCAGCCCGCCTGCCCCGAGAGTATTACTGTCCACCTTAAAAGAGTTTCAGGGAAAAGAAAAAGTCACCTCATATGGAACCAGTAGATTTAACAGCTACAAGTTAAAAAGTACTAGATTGGAGGCCGAGGTGGGAGGATCGCTTGCGCTCAGGAGTTCGAGACCAGCCTGAGCAAGTGCAAGACCCCCGTCTCTACTAAAAATAGAAAAATTAGCCGGGCATCATGGTATGCACCTGTAGAGTCAGCTACTCAGGCGGCTGAGGCAGGAGGACTGTTTGAGCCCAGGAGTGTGAGGTTGCTGTGAGCTAGGCTGACGCCACGACACTCTAGCCCAGGTGACAGACTGAGACTACGTCTGAAAAAAAAAAGCATTGGATTTATTCTCCAAATGTTCCTAGCACAAAAGGCAACTTTGTATAAATCACAAAAAGGCATGCACCTCTGTGCTGACTGATAACCAAAGACACCCCTTTCTCCACACAACTGATTCTCAAACTTTTTCATCTCAGGACACCTTCCCTCTCTTAAAAATTATCAATGATCCCAAAGAGCTTTTGTTTATGTGATTTATATTCAGTAGAGTACTGATAAACATTTAATAACCAGATCGGGAGGGGGTAACCCTGATTTGTAGCTTTTGCTGATACTTGTGGCGTGACTATTCCTCTTACCACTGATGTCAAGCTACCGATGGATGACACTGGACACAGAGTTGGGAAAGTATGTGTACACAGTGGGCTCTCACAGGCCAGTACAAGCGGCTTCAGCACACCACTGGCTATATATAATCTGCTGATATTTACCATGTCGGAAACTAAAACTGAGAAATTTTTAAAATAGTAATTCATTTAAAATAACAAGAATGAATCCATTACATGACAACATAAATAATATTTTGTGAAAAATAATTCTCTTCCAAAAAACAATATTTAATTAGAAGAGTGGCGTTGTTTTACATTTTTACAAATTCTTTTAATGTCTGGTTTAACTGAAGACAGCTAGAGTCACATGTCTACTTCTGCACTGAATCTGTTACGATCTGTTGTTTTAGTTGATAAATTAAGAAAATTTGGGCCTCACACAGATATGTGATGAGAAAAGGGAGGAGTATTGTAACAGCTTCTTCAGAAAAACATGAATATTCTTCTTTGATACTACACCAAAATTCAGCAAATGGTTTCTTTTTTTCTTTTTTTCTTTCTTTTTTTTTTTTTTTTGAGACAGGGTCTTACTCTGGCACCTGGGCTAGAGTGCCGTGGCACGATCATAGCTCATTGCAACCTCAAAGTCCTGGGGCTCAAGTGATCCTCTTCACTCAGCCTCCCAAGCATCTGGGACTACAGACATGTGCCACCACACCCAGACAATTTTTTTATTTTTTGTAGAGACGGGCTGTCGCTATGTTACCCAGGCTGATCTCAAACTCCTGGCCTGAAGCAACCCTCTCGCCTCGGCTTCCCAAAGTGCTGGGACTACAGGCATGAACCATCACACATGCCTGACAAGTAGCTGTTTTTCTTTTTTGTTGTTGTTATTGTTGTTTTGTTTTGTTTTTAGAGACCGGGTCTCTCTCTGTTGCCAGGATGGAGTACAGCAATGCAATCATACCTCACTGTAATCTTGAACTCCTGGTGTCAACCAATCCCCCTGCCTCAGCCTCCCAAGAAGACAGAACTACAGGCATGCACCACCATGCCCAGCTAATTTATTTATTTTTTGTAGAGGCAGGGTCTCACTGTGTTGCCCAGGCTGGTCTTGAACTCCTGGCCTCAAGTGATCCTCCCACCTTGGCCTCCCAAAGTGCTGGGATTACAAGCATAAGCCACCACCTTCAGCCAAGCCAATGTTTCATAAAGATAAGTTTCGTGTGGAATCTGAAATCATATCACTTACATTAAAATCCACATATCTGTTTTGTACTTTGGACGGATCTTTTACCCATACAAAACTTTGTAACGTTGTGCAGTAGTCACTCAGAAAACATTGGCTCTCTGAGTTAAGCAGATCTTCCAAATACTGACACATTTCATGACACATTGTCACATTCAGTCGGTCACCACCAACCTCATCAGAAAACTCTGTAAGTATTGTCAAGCTCACAGTGGCCAATACAGGTTTTCCAAAATTCAAATTTTTGCCTCAAAAGCTTGAATTACGTCACTGACAATAAACACGGTCGGTTGTTTGCTTTGAAGTCACAGCCTCACTTCGTTTGTTTTTGAGAAAATGTCAAGTTTGAACAGCCATAGTTTGGCAATTAGTCACTCTTTTGAGAAAAACGATGTCCTGTGGAAAAACACCGAGCTGGTTTGCCTTCCACTCAAACAATAACACAAATGCTTTTCCTCAAGAACAACATGGGTCTTCAGCACAGCACAGAAATAATTTTTCTGAACATCCCAATTCATGACACAGAATATTAAGACAGGTACTCAGAGTTGAGATTTAATGCAATTGGTAATTTAAATTTTACTGCTTCGTCAAGGTTATTCTTAAGAGAAACTGACCTTTTTTTTTTTTGGTTAACTGTAAGTGACTGGCAGTGAAGAATACCACTAGTACAGTTTGGTGCCACTGATTTGATTCCAAATAAACACCAACAGTTTATACCCCTCCCCATTGTTTTTGCAAAATCAGTGCAAACGTCAATACAGAGAAAAAGGAAAGTAACATCTTAGCATTACTGTAAAAATAGTTTTGTCCTAGAAAACCTCCTGAAAGGGTCCTTAGGATCTCCCTCAGGGTTCTGCGTCCCACACTTGGAAGCCAGCTCTGTGTTCTATGCAGTCCCCTACCCCTGGCCGTCAGCTTAGAGAGCAGAGAGCTCAGGCAGGCTGAGATTTCAGCTCCAACGCAGCAGCACCGCCAAATAACCGCGTCCAGCAGCCCTGACAGAGCGTGCCTATGACAGGCAAAATAGAAATGAGATTTTTTTTTTTGAGACAGAGTCTCACTCTGTCACCTGGGCTAGAGTGCCGTGGCCTCAGCCCAGCTCACAGCAACCTCAAATTCCTGGGCTCAAGTGATCCTCCTGCCTCAGCCTCCCGCTACAGGCATGTGTCACCATGCCCGGCTAATTTTTTCTATTTTTAGTAGAGACAGGGGTCTCACTCTTGCTCAGGCTGGTCTCGAACTCCTGAGCTCAAACGATCCTCCCGCCTAGGCCTCCCAGAGTGTTAGGATTACAGGTGTGAGCCACTGCGCCCCGGCTGAAATGAGATTTTTTAACTTATATAAAACAAAATGGAAAAAAGGCCAAAAAATTTTAACACAAAGACAAAACGTGACTGCCCGGCTTCCATACCACGCGTTCAGGAAAGCAGGATACAAACTTTACCACCAGACTCGGGCCCTCGCTTGCCAGGTGGAGTGTCCCACTGCACTGTCCTTTACCTGCCAGCTGAGCCCTCGCGAGCTGGAGGAAAGTAAGAAGCGTAGCGATACCTGATTCCCTTTCCTTTCCTTTTTTAAAAATGCAGTCATGTGGCTTGGTGGTGGAAAATTTTAAGACATTACATTTTCTCAGATCAAAAGACTTTACTTTTTATAATTAAGGAGCCCTCAGAGGTGCCTTGTCAGATACCCAGTGGCTCTCAATGTTTTACTTAAAAAGAAAATAGGGTAAGATTCTGGAGACAATGAACTTGAACCCGTAGTGGGTAAACGCAAGAGCACTAAAAGTATTCTCACAAGCAGGACCTGCGGGTCCAGACGGCAGGGACAGCCCATGTTCACTTTCTGCGGGGAAATGCCCCGGCTTCACAAACTTCAGATGGTTTTGAAGGACTGAGAAACAAGCCGACAAAGGTTCACAGGTTCAGATCATGCTTTACGTTGCTTTAACGATCCTCCGAGTAAATCATTACACAATAGCTCTGTCAAAAATGGCTTAGCGTGAGCCGCGCCTGCTGCAGAAAGGGCGCTGTACCTGCCGACGCCAAGCGTAGGCCCCCAATTCTGGAGATGGCTTCTAGGAGCTCTAAACCTACCCTGAAAGTTCTGCAGAGCCAAACTCTGGGCAGCGCCAAGGCTCATGCGACAACTCTCTCCCCGAACCGCTAAAGTGAAGGCTGAGAACCTGCGCAAAGGACAGATCCTGGAGTTAGAATTCAGGTGTATCCTTTCAAAGAAAAACCCTTAGATCTGGAGAAATGTCACTCTGTGTTCGCTCTGCTTCTGCCAACGCTGGTAAGCGACTAGCCTGAAGCCTGCAACTACACTGGTGGAGTTAACAAGTTAAACTTTGCCGTGATTATTCATTTAAAAAGATTCAGATGGCTCCCTCCCCTTACCATCTGAGCATCACTAGTATATTACCATGCTGATCGCCTGGGGACAACTGAAGACAGGGCTGCCCACAAAGTAGAGTGCGGTAAACAGACGGCGCAGAAGGAGCAAAGGCAACGATTCGACTGCAGGCATAGTGTCCCCCAAAGTGGGCCCATAAAGAAGCATCTTTCTGTTTTTCGTAAGGGGATGGGTTCGGTTTCAGGCAGGCCGGGTTTGAAGCCATGGCAACCAGGTGGCAATGTGAAAGGCAAGGAGAATTACGGGACTGATCATTGGGTCGGAACCCAGGCAGGAAATAAAGATCCAAGGAACATTAACAAGGAAGAATCTATAAAGAGTATGATGATTACTTTATTTGTAATAAAAGAACAAGCAGGGTTCTAAAAAAAGGCTCTGGAAACAGAAGGGAATTAGCTAAAAAGTCTTTCCTAAAAGACACTACGCTTACAGGGAGATGAACGAACACTCACTTGAACTAAAATGTGAACGTCACCTTTATGAATTCACTCATTCTTTCATTTGCCGAACAAATATTTACCGGGAGCCTGCCGTGGACCAGTCTAGACGGTGGGAACACAGCCGTGAACAAGAAAAGTCCCTGCCCTCCCGGATCAGAAGGAGACAGAGACCAGAAGAAGAAACGAACACGTAATTTTAGGTGGTGCTCAATTCTCAAAAAAATAAGTAAATAAATAAAGCGGGACAAGGGACTCGAGAGTGACGAAGGAGGGGGACTGTGGACGGAGGCTACTTTGGGTGTGGACAGCTTCTCAGAGGAGGGGACATTTGTGTGAAAAGCCTAAATGAAGAGAGGAGGCAAGTCACAGGAAGATCCACGAATGTGTTCATCACGTTCCAATAATCAAGTAGGCAGTTGCGCAGAAGACAAACGGGAAACATACAATGGATATATTTTATGAGGTTTCGAAAGTGTGTAGCAGGAGGAACTCACAGCAGACATAATTTACCTTTTTTTCCAGATCCCCTGAAGAATAATCCTCTTCTATCGGACGCCTGAAACATAGATTATGCTGATGCCACCACATCCACTGACAACGCCACTATAGACAGTTGTTAATCTGAAGAAATGAGTTAAGATGATGCAACCCACAGCCTCACTTGGCTTTGCAATTCAAAAAAAAACCTTATAATGACACTTGTGACTGGGAAAACCTCACAATGTTGTGACACAGCGTTGGATTAGCACCTGGCAGACTGGCCCCAATCCGTAGCCGGGTTCCCTTGCGACGGCGTTTATGATGTCACAGTACAGCTGCAATGTCACAGAGCTACTGGGCCTGCGCCCAAGACATTTCATAAAGGAATAAAAAATGTGAATTCACAATATAGCAGATTTCTGCTGCCTGAGAAACCTCTGTATTATCTAATTTAATTTCAAGGACTACAGTGAAAATCTGTTGACAAGCTAAGCAGGAAGTTGAAAGCCACCTTGATTTCTGTGTATTAAGGCAGGATTCTCAAAAGAATCTGTTCCTTCTATGGGGGAAAGAGCGTTTAAGGAATACTTCAAATATTTTAAGGTTGAAAACAAGAGAATAAGAGCATTGTAGGCCAGGCATGGTGGCTCACACACCTGTAATCCTAGCACTCTGGGAGGCCGAGGTGGGAGGATCGTTTGAGCTCAGGAGTTCAGGACCAGCCTGAGCAAGAGCGAGACCCCATCTCTACTAAAAAAAAATAGAAAGAAATTAGCTGGACAACTAAAAATATATAGAAAAAATTAGCCGGGCATGGTGGCGCATGCCTGTAGTCCCAGCTACTGGGGAAGCTGAGGCAGGAGGATCACTGGAGCCCAGGAGTGTGAGGTTGCTGTGAGCTAGGCTGACACCACGGCACTCTAGCCTGGGCAACAGAGTGAGACTCTGTCTCAAAAAAAAAAACAAAAAAACTATGACATTAATATTTTCTATATAAAGAAAGCAAAGATCAAATAATTAGCCTTAATATTTAAAACTATGTATAAAAATTATGAATATTAATTTTTAATCTCGTTTAAAGCATAGCATTAAAAATACTTCACACCACTACTTTTAAGGAGATAAACTAAATTTAACTCAAACCGAATATCCACGTACAAATTAGGGTTGCTTTTTCTAAGTACAAAGCAGTAAATAAGTCCTTAGAGACGATCAAACGAGAAAGTTCTAAAGACAAAAGACCGGGGAGGCCACCTGACGCGGGCAGTGCCTACCGTGGTACATTAACATATCCAACAGCAAATATACACCTCACTGCTATTTGGTATTTGATTTTACTTCCTGGGGGCTGTCGTTTGCCGATGCCCTAAGCAAATACGATGTTGCTGAACTGGGGACAACAGCAAATGTTGCTTGTGATAGCCCATCCACATCCTTCCTGGCTACGTCCATCCTATTTAAGCTCAGAATGATGGGTTTTTGGCATAGCTGGCGAAAACAATGAGAAATGCCATTCCAATTTTCCACCAGACTGAAAAAGAAAATTTACAACTCATACACGACAGCGTTTCCAAGTGCCCCTTGTTAAATCGTCCTCCCCATGCCAATCCCCCACCGTCTGCCAGGCCTGCTTTATTCTGAGGTGCTCTTTATACACGGTGTGCATTCAGAACAGAGAGGATAAGAAAGATTAGCAGAGTATAATCTCTGAACAACATTCCCTATTGGCTTTCTCTGCCTCCCAGGAGTCTCCTTGTTTGCAAAAATACACAAGTCCTTGGCGAGGTGAAATTTTAAATTAGAACTCATTCCCTCAAGGCAGGATTCCGACCCTGACCATCTCCAGAGTTTCTTTCCAGCTCTGTGACTCCTACGATTCTGCTCCTTTCGTCTTTCTCTTCTACCCTCGCTGAAACCTCGAGAACTGGTCATTCGCAAAGCAGAGTCGTTCAGATTACAGAGTAGAGGTGTCATGCTCAGGCCTGGCGGCATCAGCAGCAGCTATAAGGAATTATGCTTTGGAGGGTCAGTGTTCAAGCACATCTTTTCTAACGGCTCCACTGAATGACCTCACCCACCTAGATCCTCATGACAGCGTCATCAAGTCCCAAGAGACTTGGAGCCAGAAGAGTTCAAAGAGTCTATTCAGCTGCTTTCAGAGTAGATCACACATTTGTGAGATAAATGGGGAGACAGGGATAGGGGTAGCAGATCGTACCAAGGAATTATATTTGATTTTTATTAGGTATGATAATAACATTTGGTTATATAAGAAAATGTCCATAATTTTTTAAAAGTTGCATTCCCAGAAGTAAGTAGGAGTAAAATGACATGATGTCTGAGATCTGCAGAGCTGCTTAAAATACTTCAACAAAAAGAAGAAAGATGAGGAAAATGCTACAGATTTTTTTTTTTTTTTTAGAGACGAGGTCTCGCTGTGTTGCTCAAGCTAGAGTGCAATGGCTGGTCACCAGCGCAATCACAGCACACTACAGACTCGAACTCCTGGGCTCAAGCAATCCTGCTGCCTCAGTCTCCCAAATAGCTGGGACTATAGGCGTACACCATGGCAAAATCCTGATAATTATTAAGTTTATATATATAAATGGGACCATTATTCTGCTCTTGTATATGCTTGCAATCTTTCATAACAAAAGAAGTCTTAACTTCCCATTGCCCATTTAAAAATTATCATATTTCCAGAGGACGTAAGTATCCTTACTTTAAAACTATTTGTCTATATTATTTTTGTTTTGCACCATTTTGGTTTCTGGAAAGGGTTTCTTCTGGGCCTGGTTATTTAAAATAGACTCTCTGATTTATCACCAAGAATTTTTCCAGGGTCAGGTGGAATCTGGTCTTCTGTATTGACACATATGCTTAATAAAGATACCAAATTCAATTAAAAATAAATCAATACAAGCTGGGCACAGTGGCTCACACCTGTAATCCTAGCACTCTGGGAGGCCGAGGCGGGAGGATCACTCAAGGTCAGGAGTTTGAAACCAGCCTGAGCAAGAGCGAGACCCCGTCTCTACTAAAAATAGAAACAAATTAATCAGCCAACTAAAAAATATATATATAAAAAAAAATTAGCCGGGCATGGTGGCACATGCTTGTAGTCCCAGCTACTCGGGAGGCTGAGGCAGAAGGATCACTTGAGCCCAGGAGTGTGAGGTTGCTGTGAGCTAGGCTGACGCTACGGCACTCTCGCCTGGGCAATACAGTGAGACTCTGTCTCAAAAATAAAATTAAAATAAAATAAAATAAATTCCAAGTTGAAGCAGAAGATCCCAAGCCCTCCAAAAATTTCTGTCTCATACACATTTGCCTCTTTTCTCTTATTGTCTTTGATTGAATTTGAGATCAGCCCACCCAGGACTGAGTTTTGGAGCTAAAAGCATCCTGTGTAGCATTTTCTTCCAGTTAATAAAAAAAAAAAATAATAACATCTGGCTTCCATTCAGTAATGTGAGTACATTACTCTCAGTTCTTATATTCTGGCTGTTCAGCATTGGTTTAAGTTCTGATTCCAGCAGAATGTTTCATTGGTGAAATTGGACTCCCATTTCTAATCACAGAAGATTCAAATTGCACCTGGTCAGCCTTCAGACACCTGAGCCAATAGACAGATCTGCAATAAAATGACAAGGGTAGAGGTAGCAAAGGTAAGGTCCAGAAGCAAAATATGTTAATATGTTGGCCTGAAACTTCAAAAAGATCTCACACTGTAAAAGTGACTGGATATGGATAGAGGGAAGAGCACCTGTCATTTTTAAGTGAGCCAAAATACAGTCATGCATCATTTAATGACAGGAGCATGTTCTGAGAAATGAGTTGTTAGACAATTTCATTGTTGGGTGATCGCCATAGAGTACACTCACACAAACCTAGATGGTGTGTCCTACTAACCTAGGCTACATGGTGTACTCCAATCCTCCTGGGCTACAAACCTATATAGCATGTTACTGTATGACACTGGTAAGTATCATACTTACCACTGTTGACAATGGTAAGTATTTGTGCATCTACATACCTAAACAGAAAAGGTACCATAAAA
Organism: Lepilemur ruficaudatus; assembly: GCA_963574885.1. Classification (NCBI taxonomy): domain Eukaryota; kingdom Metazoa; phylum Chordata; class Mammalia; order Primates; family Lepilemuridae; genus Lepilemur; species Lepilemur ruficaudatus. The sequence goes on along the minus strand of CAUYRT010062236.1, from coordinate 4,011 downwards.
TATGATATAAAAGACAAAAAATGGTACACTTGTATAGGACACTTACAATGAATAGGGCTTGCAGGATTGGAAGTTGCTCTGGGTGAGTCAGTGAGTGAGTGGTGAGTGGACGTGAAGGCCTAGGACATTACTGTACACGACTGTAGATTTCGTAAACACTGTACACTTAGGCTACACTAATTTTTTTAATATTTCTTTTCAATAATAAATTAACCTTAGCTTACTATAACTTTTTTACTTTATAAATTTTTTAATTTTCTTAAACTTCTTTTGTAATAACACAACTTAAAACATAAGCACATTTATAGCTGTACAAAAATATTTTCTTTATACCCTTATTCCGTAAGCATTTTTCTATTTTCAAATTTTTCACTTATATTTTTTTTTTACTTTTTAAACTTTTTTGTAAAAAACTAAGACACACACATCACACATTAGCCTAGGCCTACACGGGGTGAGGATCATCAGTATCCGTGTCTTTCACCTCCACATCTTGTCTCACTGGAAGGTCTTCAAGGGCAGTAACATGCAGGGAGCTGTCACCTCCTGTGATAAAAATGCCTTCTTTTGGTACACCTCCTGAAAGACCTGCCCGAGGCTATCTTACGGTTAACTTACGGTTTTGAGTAGGAGTAAACTTGAAAATGATAAAAGGTATAGTAAATATATAAACCAGTAACAGTCATTTATTATCAAGTAGTATGTACTATACATAATTGTATGTGCTATACTTTTGTACTACTGACAGCACGGTAGGTTTGTTTATACCAGCATCAACACACACATTCACACAAGTAATCTGTTGTCCTATGACATGATGGCTATGTTGTCACTAAGTGATAAAAATTTTTCAACTCCATTATAACCATATGGGGCTACAATCATAAACGCAGTTTGTTGTTGACCAAAACATCATTATGCAGTATTGAGATACAACACAGGTATTTATAACTTCTCCAGTCTACCTATTTGGATAATTAAAGGGCAAAGTTAAATATGTAAAAGTTATTTTGCTGCCCAAAAAAGCCAAAGTTCCTTCTACCAGTGGTTGTAGACATTGTGAAAATTAAATTCCTGAAATTGAATAAGTGGTTTAATTGCCTGTCAGCCAGTATATTATCAGAAACTAATTATTTGATAAAGTATTTCTGTACTTTGAGTATTAAACTGATCAGTTTGTTTATTAATATAGTATTATCATCACCATTTAATATTGGAATGTCTTTAGTATTTGAGAAGACAAAGAACTGTTGTATCACCCATTTTGTTTGAATCAGCAAATTCTTTTTAAAAAGTCATCTTTCCAAGCAATAATTCTGATTAGTTCTTTTTCCACTAACTTGTGATTTCACATGATTAATTAATGTACAAATTAGGACAAAATAAGTAAACCAGTTCTGTTTGCTGATTCAGTTTTAGACCCTGTAGTCTAGAACAATGGTTACCAAATGTCGGTCTGTGAACCTGTGAAAAGTTTTCCTTGGTCAGCTGCCAAAAGAGAAGATTAAGGATAGTCTATTTGTGTAGAGTAGCCAGATGCCCTTTCTTGGAAAAAATGGTCTTTTATTTTGAGATTATGTCTGTCTTTTTCTTTCATGTTAAAATGAGAAAATCTCTTTACTTCTGTAAATGATGATAATATATGGTAGTGTGTGTGTTTGTTTTTGTGCCCTTATTTGGCAAATAAAAAGCTGTGAATACTGTAAGTTTACCCCAATTTTTTTATTTTATCTTTTAAAAAATGTTAACAGGTGGAGTCTAATCATCTAGAAATCCTGATCTAGGAATTTTCTCTTTTTTTCCCCTAAAGCTACAAATCTGGACATCTCTATTCTATTCTGGAAAAAAACTGAAGAAATCTATTTAATAATTTTTTTAGACATTAACTTAAAGTAGAATGTAAACTTCATGGGTGTGCTATGGTTTGAATGTATCCCTCAAAGTTCGTGTGTTGGAAACTCAATCCCCAAAGCAACAGTGTGGGGAGGTGAGACCTTTAAGAGGTGATTAGGTCATAAGGACTCTGCCCTCATGAATGGATTAATGGTGTTATCTCTGGATTAGTGGGTTGGTTATCTAGGGATTGGATTTCTGATAAAAGGGATGAGCCCCGCCCCCTTCTCTCATGCTCCCTCCAGCTCTCCTGCCCTTCCACCTACTGCTGTGGGGTGATGCAACAAGAAGGCGCCCACCAGATGCAGCCCCTCGACCTTGGACTCCACATCCTCCAGAACTGTAAGAAATTTCTGTTCTTTATAAATTACCCTGTCTGTGGCATTCTGCTATAGCAACAGTCTTCTACTAAGACAATAGGGAAGAGACTTTTATGTTTTGTTCAGTGCTGTCTTCACAGTACCTTGAATAGCACTTGGCACACAGTAGACACTCAATATTTGTTGACTGAATGGTATTGGACATTATGTGATTAATTGGTGATAAATGTTCTAACCTATGTTGATATAAATAAACATTTGCCACAGCTTACATCCCTTTATTCCCAAAACATGATCTCAATGTATTTGTTATAAATTACCGAGGTAGATTAGTTCTTAAAGTGGTAGTAGACACCTCCTCCCACCTTTGGGAACTGCCTCCTCTAGGGATTAGATCATCCCCACCCAGCGAGGTAGGAGGCCAAGTTGCATTGTACTCACTAGGCCAATCAGATTTTCCCAAGATTTGGCACTTGGGACAATGAGTCCCCACTTTTGGCTAGAACTGCAATGAATTCAAAGCTGTAGGAAAGCCATAAATTACATGCCAACTCAGGAGCCAAGAAATCTAGTTAGTGTACCAGGAAAGAAGAATGAAGTAGACATTCCAGAAAGCAGAAGACAGAGGGAATACCATGTGGGATTCCAGCACCTTTCCAGGTCCTTGTTCTAGACTCTTCCTGAACCTAGAGTGCACTCTTGTCTGTGCGTTCTCTTAGATAACCTTTGGAATCCTTATAATAAATTTCCTTTTTGTTTTTGTTATTAATGATGTTTTATTGTGTGGTATATGTGTGTGTTTGCTTAAAGATTTTAATTTTATAGTAGTGTTAATTTTATCTGTGCACATTATACAACTGTTAAAGTTTACCCACTTAACTCTTCAGCTGTAGCTTTTGTTCAACAAAGGGATTTTTTTTCCTTTTAAAAACTACACACACACGTATTCTCACAGGCAGGCACTTAAACAACAGATAAAAGTGAGGAAAGGCCTTTCTCTTCCAAGTATGCAGTTATTGCAAGTAACTTTCAAATAGAGACAAGTTCCTCCATCTAGAGCACATGAATGGTCCCAGTTTAAAATATCAGAAAATGTCTAAGTTCTGTGTCTCATACTCCATGAAAATTTAGCCATTGGTTCCAATTCAGTGGGATAATCTTTTCTATCAAACCATTATCATTGACTCAATCCATGTTTAAGAGATCCAGAGGTTTTTTTTTTTTTTTAAAAGGTTATTATTTAATAAAAATTTTTTTTGGCCACATTAGTATCCCCAGTGGAGAGTCATTCAATTCATAAATGTTGGCAATTTAGCTGTAACGGTCATTCATTTTCTGAAATGACACTTTCTTCAACCAAAAGAAAGTTAGTGAAATTTCTCTTTATCCAAACTGAGAATGTCATAACAAAAGTAAATAACGTTTTAATGGGGGTTACCTTGTTCATCCTAGTTTATTTTTAAAATGCATCTGCTATTTATTTATTTATTTAAGACAGAGTCTCAGTCTGTTGCCCTGGCTAGTACAGTGGTGTCATCATAGCTCACTGCAACCTCAAGCTCCTGGGCTCAAGCCATCCTCTTGTTTCGGCCACCCAAATAGCTATACAGGTGCATGCCATGTTGCCCAGCTAATTTTTCTGTTTTTAGTAGAGACGGGGTCTCACTCTTGCTCAGGGTGGCTTCAAACTCCTGAGTTCAAGCGATCCTCCCCAAGTGCTAGGATTACAGATGTGAGCCACTGCGCCAGCCTGCATCTGCTATTTAGACCAGCTATTCTTCTCTTATCATTCATTCAA
>CAUYRT010062235.1:0-14773 GCA_963574885.1 Lepilemur ruficaudatus | reverse complement strand
AAAAAAATACAAAGGGATCAGTGAAATGAAAAGTTGGTTCTTTGAAAAGATAAATAAAGTTGACAAATTGCTAACTAGACCAACCAAGAAAAGATGCAAATAAACAAAATCAGAAATGAAAAAGGACAACTATATGCTGAGAAGCTGGAAAACCTAGAGGAAATGGATAAATTTCTGAAAACATAACAACCTACTGAGATGGAATCAGGAGGAAATAGAAAATTTGAACAGACCAATAATGAGTAGCAAGACTGACTTTTGACAATTTGGTTATAATGTTTCTTGGTGTGAGTCTCATATATCTCAGTATGAGCCTCTTCAGGTTCATCCTAGTTGGAGTCTATAGTCCTTCTTCAATTTGTGTTTCATTTTCTTCCTACGATTTGGCAAGTTTTCAGCAATATTTCTTCGAATAAGCTCTTTCCCCAGATTCTCTCTCTTCTCCTGCTGGGACCCCCAGAATGCATGTATCAGTTTGCTTAATAGTATTCCTTAAGTCCCTTAGGCTTTCTTCACTTTTCTTTATTAGCTTTTCTTTTTGTCCTTCTTCCTCAATAATTTCAAAAGACCTGTGTTTGAGTTTGCTGATTCTTCTGTTTGATCAAGTCTGCTCTTGACCCCTCTAGTCTATTCTCCAATTCAGTTATTATGTTCTTCATCTCCATAATTTGTTTATTTCTTTTTTATATAGTTTCTAATCTCTCTGTTGATATTAGGATTGTGTTCATGCATAGTTTTTACAATTTTGTTTAGTTGTCTATCTGTTTTCTCTTGTAGTACATTGAGCTTCCTTAAGATGATTATTTTAAACTGCTTGTCAGGTCATTCATAGATCTCCATTTCTTTAGGGTCAGTTTCTGGAAATTTATTTTAGCCCTTTGCTTGGGCTATGTTCCATTTTTCTTCATGTGCCTTGGTTTTTTTGTTTGTTTGTTTGTTTTAATATTTGTATTTGAAAAGACAGCCAACTCTCCCTGTCTTTTTAGACCGTCTTCTTCATACAGGGGAAGACTTTCACCAGTCTACCTGGTTAGATAGTCTGGGGGCCTCTCAAACTTTTATAGGGATGCATTTTCTCTGGGCAAGTGTATATAATTTCCCAATTAGAAAGGTTCGCTGGTTTCTTTTTATGGAGCTTGCAATCTCTAAACCCCTCTGGAGTCTCCCTTCAGTACTGTAGGTCCTGCTGAGCAACTTGTCAGGCACTCCCAGGCATCCGAAGTATGGCAAAGTTCCCCATCAGCTGTGGAAGTTGGCCTTTTCCTACTGTTTGTGAACTCTGCCAGCTTGAAGAAGGAGCTGACATGTTAGATAAAATGAATTTTTCTTTACTGGTTTCAATGTGGCTGTTCTTGGCTTTGCACTTGCCTGGGGTATTATGACTTCACAACTAATTTCTTGAGTTCTCATAAAAGCTTTTTCGACCACATATTGTTGTTAAGTCAATGTTCCTCGTCTGGGTACAGTGGCTCACGCCTGTAATCCCAGCACTCTGGGAGACTGAGGCCAGCAGATTATTTGAGCTCAGGAGTTTGAGACCAGCCTGAGCAAGAGAGAGACCCCATCTCTATTAAAAATAGAAAGAAATTAATTGGCCAACTAAATATACATAGAAAAAAATTAGCTTGGCATGGTGGCACATGCCTGTAGTCCCAGCTACTTGGGAGGCTGAGGCAGAAGGATCGCTTGAGCCCAGGAGTGTGAGGTTGTTGTGAGCTAGGCTGACTCCATGGTGGCACTCTAGCCTGGGCAAGAGAGTGAGACTCTGTCTCAAAAAAAAAAAAAAAGTCAATGTTCCTGTGGGAGAATGAGGTCTGGAGCCACCTACACTACCATATTGCTAACATCACTTCCCCCTTGAAATTTTTTTATGTCATCTCTTTGGTTTTATGAGTATGAAGTTGTTTTAAAATTGGGGACAAGAATTGTCAACGTCTTTTAAATTTTGTTCATGTTTTCCTCTGTCTTTTATTTTCACTCTCCAACTCTGTGAGGAAACTTGGTCTCAGTCGTGAGTGAGAACCTTCTACTTTATGAGCCATTGGAGTCTCCAGAACCATCTCCAGTCCCTAAATCTGGTGTAGAAAACCATCTTTAGGATATTTTTAGATGTCTTTATAATTTGGGATATCTTTACGTGTGTTTACAACTGGCCCTGGCCTGTCCTTTGTCCAAGCCATGTAGCTGGGAAGACGAGGGATCTGTTGAAGATGGCTAAAAGGAGATAGCAGCACTTTTTAAAACACCATAAGAGCCTTTTCACAAGATGGCACCAAAGGCAAAGAAGGAAGCTCCTGCCCCCCACCCCCCAAAGCCAAAGCCAAAGCAAAGGCTTTGAAGGCCAAGAAGGCAGTGCTAAAAGGCATCCACAGCTACATAAAAAAGAACCATACATCACCCACCTTCCGGCAGCCAAAGACACTGCGGCTCCAGAGGCAGCCCAAATATCCTCGGAAGAGCACTCCCAGGAGAAACAGCTTGACTGCTATGCCATCATCAAGGTCCCTTTGACCACTGAGTCTGCCATGAAGAAGATAGAAGACAACAACACACTTGTGTTCATGGTGGATGTCAAAGCCAATAAGCACCAGACCAATCAGGCTGTGAATAAGCTCTATGACATTGATGTGGCCAAGGTCAACACCCTGATCAGGCCTGATGGAGACAAGAAGGCATATGTTCAACTGGCTCCCGATTATGATGCTTTGGACGTTGCCAACAAAATTGGGATCATCTAAACCGAGTCCAACTAGCTAATTCTAAATATATATATATATCTTTTCACCTTAAAAAAAGAAAACAAAACACCATCGGAGTTTTTTTCCTCAGTGGAGGTGGGGAAAGTATATTCTTCCTTCTTCTGTGGTAAACTGCTGGCAGCTGATAATTGTAAGTATTGATCTCTAACAACAATCCCCTTTACAGCTGGTGAGCTAGCTACCAATTCCAGACCTTCTGAATTTCTGACGAATTCTTATTGACTAAATGTCAAACCATTTGTGGTTTCCTCTGTACAATGGGCTGGAGCATGCCACCTGATCAACTAGATTTCCAAAACTATTGCTATATTATTTTAACACACAAAGATAGCTCTTGTCAGGGTATCTGATTAAATCCAGAATTTTCTGCTGGGAATATACTCCTTTCTTGAACTTAGGGTGCACAGGGCACAGACCTTGCATAGTTTTTGCCACCCATGTCCCCTACAGAGGCTGCATCCTATCCCCTCTGCAAAACTGGGGACTGTTTCCTCAATCTTGCTTTCACCTGGTTGCCGTCCCCACCTCCTTCCTCAGCATTCAATCCTGCTGATGCACCAGTGTGCAATGAGATCAGCTCTTTCTCTATTTTGACCCTGTGAAAATTGTTGAAAGTTAAATATTACTCCAGCCTAGATGTTCTTTATTTTTGTCCATATCATACACTCCGAGAAGTCTCCTGTGAATGTCTGCCACATTTTTCATTTTCCATGCTCGTATAATTGCTTCTGCACTCCTCTATTCAAGCCATTGCTCATTGGATCAAAGCGGTGCATTTGTGTCTGTCTCCTCCACAAGATGAAATAATCTTGACACATAAATGAGTCTTTTTATTCTTTTAACCAACAAAAACTAGCCCAGGGACTGTGCTAGTTAGAAGGCGGTGTCTAATGAGTTTTTCTTAAATTGAACACAACCTAAGGCTTGAACCTCAAAGTGGCACCATTTCATGTAGGATCTGGAATCTGCTTAAACACTTGCAATATACCATTGGTCACTAGGAGGAGCTCTTAAATTCCATTCCTGGATGCAATACTCGAAGTGACTAAAATGAAGTGACGATTTCACTGGGTTTACATGAGTTCAAAACAACAGATCAGCTCTTCTATTTCTGCTTAAAGAGGGTTGTGCATTATTACAGCACGTGCATATAATGTCTATCTCCTCATATTTTATGCCCGAGAAGTAGGAGATCGATAATTGAAGCAACATAGGCTGATGAAATTGAGACAGAAGACGAACAGAGACCATGTTAAGGGTTGGCAACTGTGAGGAGAGGGGGTAAAGAGGAGAGAGACGGTCCTGTTGGTGTTGTATGGAATTTATCCGTACATTATCCATTTAACACGGACCGTACGTCCAGGAGCCACAAATGCTACCTGGATTTCTAGTTCATGTTAAATGGGTAATTTAAATAAGGCACAGTGCTGAGTGTTTTTTGTGCATACTATTATTTAATCCCTATGAGTTTCACGTAAGGAAAGTGTAGTCTCCATTTACTGAGACGCAGAAAGATGATACGGCCCTCCCATCCTCACGTAATCCATATAACCCATCGTCGGAAAGTTAGAGCCAGACCTCAAATCCTTGATTTCATGGGTTGGCCTCTCTGCCTCTTCCTCACGGACCTTGGGAAGGCACAGAACACCCACTTAGTGGAATCCTATAGATAGACAAATTCTACACTGGATTTGGAAAGCGGGACTCGTTTTCTACTTTAAATGACACTGAAACATCTTTCCGTACTGTTGCTAGAGCTTTCTTCCCTGTAAATACGTTCCCGTTTGTCACTACCACCAAGTCTAGGCAGCTTAGGTCTTGTCAATACAGAAACAAATGTTTCAAGGAGATTCAGAGGGAGTTATATTAGCTTTAAAAAAAACCCAGACTGCAGTTGGGGACCGCAGATCTAAAAGGTAGAGTTAGAGAGAAGAGATTATCGTTTCGTAGCATCGTTCCAGGAAAATGACCAGTCTGAGTGTCTCACTTCCGTGGACCCGTCTCTCTCTAAAGAGAAAACGGGTATTTCTCTAAAGAGAAACGGGTCGAAGGAAGTGAGACACGCAGGCTGGTCGTTTCCCTGGAACAACACTATGAAAGGACAATCTCTTCTCTCTGAAGGCCCACCAGGGGGCCTTCAGTCCCACCATCAGCTCCTTCATATTCCTGAATCATCCAAATTTAAACTATCAATCCCCTACTCAGACCTGTCCCTGATCCTCTGAGCCGAGGAAGTGTTCCCCATCGGAAATAGAAAATTCCCTCCGTTTGGTCCTACCTCCGAGAGCGCTCCATCCACCCTCTCTGCACCTCTCCCCTCCCATCCAGCCTTGCAGCTCACTGTGGCTTTCTCCTCAGGCCTGTCAGAGGTACAAAGGGACACCTGTCTCGTCCCATGATTGAGTCAGTAGGAGGAAAAACCCCACTATGATGTGCATCTCGTCGTGTGCGTGAGAGGCAGGAGGGGTTCTTCCTGAGCGGTCCGGCACTCACCCTGGAGGCTGCGGCCTCTTCTTTTTCCGAGCCCCTTCCTGGAAGGAGCAGTGAGTGTTTACCAGTACCCGTGCTGTCTTTAAGGAATCACACCATCCTTTGCACTAGTCTCCCAACCCCTCGTCACCACATGCGCACACACACATCTGCAGGCCTCTGCCACCTTGGCGTCCCAGAGGGCTAAGATTACAGGTGTGAGCCACCGTGCCTGGCCGAGGGTAGGTAATATTTTAATGCAATATTTTTAAAAACCAAAAGTAATGCCCAAATCCGTGATGATTAAAAATCAAAATTTTAAATCAAGATGGGATCCACCCTGCTTTGCACGCCTCACCTCATGGGCCCTGCACTCCCGAGTGACCTTAGAGTGAGCCCGGGCCCAGAGGAGCCCGGCCGTGGCCAGCAGGGCCCAGCATGGACAGGAGGACTGGCATGGGAACAAGGACTCTGAGCACGACCTCAAGTCAGAACCCGAGAGTCTGAGGACCTCAGAGAGGATCTTGTGGGCAGGTGGTGGGATAAGGGGAGGGACAGCACCTTCCAGAGGGAGGCCCAAGGCTTGGGGGGCCAACTGAGGAAGAAAGTCCCTCCCTGAATCCTCCCGTGCCTGTCTGGGTCTGCCCCCAACAAGCACCGTGACATAGGAGGCCCTGGAAAGCCTCTGCTTTTATGGGAGAAAAGAAAAGAACTTTGGTGCTTTGCAGTTAGTTTATTGAAATGAAAATGTATGTGAGGTTTCAACAATTGTCACGCAGTTTCCACTTAAAAGAACAAAATAAAAAAGAAAATTGTGGTTTCTAGCAATCATAATTCGGGTTCGACCATAGTCCGTCTTCAGTGTCTGAGCCAAAGGTCTCATGGAAAGTTAAAAGGGTTCGCACCAAGGGCTGTTGTATATTATTTGCTGGAAAACAAAACAGACATGTCCCTGAGATTTTCAATTCTCTCTTGCAAAGTCAAATATTGAAATTCAGAAACCTTTCTTCCTGTTTTCCTGCGTTTGTCCGCAAATATCTAACTCCCAAGGAAATCAGCGCTGGACACAAAGTCAGAAGTATCTTATTAATACCTAAGAGGTGCCGATGTTTCTGGATATTTTCCCTATTGAGGACTGCTTTAATAATGTTCTCCTCCAAGATCTCTGTTCTTTGAAATAATTTATCCAATAAATATGTTGCATATACTATTTGTGGAAGACCTGCCAATTTGAACTGTTTCTGATACCACTTTTTCAACACAGAATTGTTAAAATCTCAGCTCACATATAATGTGATGGTTTTGAGTTCTTGCATGGTCTTAAAAGTTAGAAATATTTTAACAGACTGAGGTTCTCCACCATTACCTTTGTGAACTACAAATTCTTGGAGCTCTACACTAAAAACAATTGACGTAATTTTGGTTTAAAAGAAAAAATGCTCCCATAATCCTAAATTGCAGATGATGTTCCCTTTTATCCTCAAAATTTGGGATATATTTCTAAATTTTCTCCTACGGATTGTTTCAAATGGACTATTGGTATGTTAAATAAAAGCTTAAAAAAAAACCCCACCCTAAACAACATGTATATGTAACTAGACAGAAATGCTCCTTGTTATAACAATTGACATTTCTTTCAAATAATTCCTTCGTCTATGCTGGTTTCATAGCCATAATCTACACTTTCCGTTTCACAAGTTACTTAATTAAATGGTGCATGATTTCTAGTCACGTATGCTAATAAATCTTGGTTGCTCAGACATTCACCTTAAATTCTTTATATTGGAATTTGTATAATATGCACAAATGGTATTTTCTGGACTCTATAAAAATTTTAAGACCACTTTTCTAATTTTTTATAAAGGGTTAGGTTAAGTTTTCTTGTTGGTTTCTCCTACAAGTGAGCGGCTCCTTGAGAATTAGACTTTTTCTCTTGAGAGAAAACGTGTTTGTGTCTGTCCCTGTGTGTGGTCATGTGTGCGTGCTTGTCTGTGTGTGTACGTGTGTCTATGTGAGTGTCCATTTGTGTACGGCGTGCGGAGCTGAGGAGCTCAGCCATTTCTGGAGGTTTCTTTTCTCTCTTTCGTGCTTTCTATTTATCATTCATTGAAGATTCTCAAAGTGAAGTGGAGAAGCAGCCTAGAGACACATTTAAATTAAGTGATACATTAAAAAAGCTTGTTCACCAGTTGCTTGGTACCGCCGGTGCCAAGTTTAGAGCCTACTTGTTCCTGGTCAGTTAAAAGGCACATGAGAAAAGACCAAAATTACCATCAATTCTCCGAAATTCTTCAGAGTTTCATCTGACTGGTTGAGAAAACACTGTTTAAATTCCTCGACGGCCTCTGAGCTGTTTTCACCGTCGATAAACTCTGACAGATCATCTTTGAGTTCAGACACGGACGTGTCTTTATTGAGTACCTTTTCAACTACGTCCTCGATTAGCTGGCAGCCAGAACCTGAGAACAGAGCATAACAACGTGGGCTCGTCACCACATGTGGGCACCCATTCTAGAACATACCTGTGTCAGTCCTCTGTGTCCATCCCAGCAGAGACTGAAATTCAGAAAGATCATGGTGCGTGGTCTAGAGTTCTCAACTCCAAGAGAGTAAACGGAGGCTCTGGGGTTCCCTTTCAGTCCTGCGCATTCCTCTACTACCTCCAAAGCCCAGAGAAGCTGAACCCTATGTCTCCTTGGTTAACGAGGACACTCGCGAAAGGAGATGCTCTGACTTGGTGCAACATATTAAGCGTGATCTGGTCTTGCTTGGTTTACAGTCATGCAGTGATTCCCTATTATCGTTCAGAGCGTCAGGTAGGACTTCCACACATCATAGAAGTGTTGGGTCTAGAATATTGCCCACTGGCTTGACTTGACTCTCAATACTGTCTGCAGCAACAAAGAACATAGAACAGAACTTCCTGTTTGTGAAGGGATCTGCCGTGGCCACCCCTGCCTGGAGGGCAAAGAGCTCAGGCCGTGGGTTCCCGTGAGCTGGTTGGACTCTCGGCCATGCGATTGCTAAGTAGATGACTGTGAGCGTGTCCCCTGCTTCCCCGTCTGCACCCACTCCGGGAAGAAAAGAGGCGGGTGTGTAAATGGGCTTAGTAAGTCGCACAGGGCGCACCTCCTACGTGCTGTGCAAGTGCTGCCCGCGTTCCGGCTCCCAGGGCTTTTTCCTGCCCCCACCTTCATTGCTTGAGGGAGACCCCAGAAGCCATGTGTTCTCCTCCCCAGTCTTCTTGGAGCAGGAAGGAACTGGGAGCTGAGGGCATCCCAGAAGGGCTGGGATCAACCCAGCAAATGCAGAGTGAGACCCACAGGGTGAGACGCTGGTCACGCACTGCAGCCTGAGCCTTCTCTCTGGGAGGTTTCCCTTTCCCTCACCCAGTTCAGGAGGCTTGTGTCCGTTTCATGGTTTCTGGTTGCAGATGCCATGGGGCCTTCAGTTACATCTTTCCCTTCCCCACTGAACAGCTAATTCCAATATTTGATCCTGAGACTCATGTTGGTTTTCAGGGTCCCTGTGAACCTGGGACCAGGGTGGGACACCCTGAACTTAGAGAGACTCTACTCGTAGCTCTTCTGTGGGGCAAAGTCCATGAGGGCACTACCTGTTTGGTTGTCTGCAATTAATCTCTTGCACGTAGACCCTTTGTCCTGGGGCTGCCCTGTGCTGGGGCTTGGGGACCCAGAGTTCTTCCAGAGGGAATAGGCAACGCCCCCAGCCCACAGGCTGTCCCTGCAAGGGGCTCACCTGCGGAGCAGTAGACGGGGAGGGCCGCCAGCAGGAGGACCGTCAGCAGCTTCATGGTGGGGCCCCTGTTGTCGGCTTCCAGTCGTGTGTGGCAGGGAGCGAGGAAGTCACTGTGGAGCTAGGCTCCCAGAACTGCTCTATTTATTCCCCAGGCAGGCACCAGGATCCCTCCCGGGAATGAGGGAATGAGTCAGAGAGTCGGCCTGGCACGGGACCAGGAAACAATCGTGCGCACCCAGGGGAACTCAGCCAGCGGTGTGTAGAAACCAAGAAGGCAGTGATTTTTGGATCCATGACAATTTGGAGACTGCAGTAATGACACGTGGCTTTAGGTAAAATGGATGTGAAAGTGTTTTCCAAACTCAAAAAAAAAGTGTGAGCCTGTGTTGTCACCACTGTTGTTATTATTACTGTGGTCTTCGTCTGCTCCTCCTTACCTTCTTCTGCTCTTGTTCCTCCTGCTCCTCTTCATCGTCTTCCCCTTCTTCATCATCTTCCTCCTCTTCTTATTGTTCAAGGTGCAGAGAGCTTCCTAACCTCCGTGTCTGTCCGTCCTCTGTGATCCGACAGCTGGGCTAGGTGCAATACCGCAATTATCCTCTGGGCGGCAGACCTTCTTCACCCATAGACATTCATTCCTTCTTTTTTTTTCAGGAAAGGTGTGTCAAGTTTTGGAGAAAACTAATTAAGTTCTAACCTCTAATGAAAGTCGGGGGTTTTTGTTTGTTTGTTTGTTTTCTCTTTTGTTTCTTTCTTCATCAGAATTAAATCACTAATTTAATTCCACTTTACAAATTACTCCATTATGAATATATGAACTAATTTTTGTTTAGTTCTTTGTTGCCTTTTTGGGGTTTTCCTTGCACGGATTCACAGGACGCTGTGAATTAGTGGAGTAACTGCTTGCGCGGGACAGGCAGTGCTGGATGGTGAATGGTCGTGGGATTTGGACTCCTGTGCGTGTGGTTTGGGTCCTGGAGGCAACACAGAGTCCTGACAAGTCTCTGGGCCAGTTACACAGCTGGTCTCTGACTTTTCTTTTCCACTTTTGTGAAATGGGTAAAAATGACACGATGCCGAATTTTTGTAAGGATGACAGACACTGTACAAAAACTTCTATCGCGTGGTCTAATACGGGATAACCATGAATAAATGGCAGTTGCATCCTTGCACCCACTCACTGTTGAACACATAACTACTGAGCTTTTCCTACGAGCCGGGCCCCAAGCTGCTGGCTGCAGATTCAGTTGCAGGAACGAGTTAGAGCAGGTGATTGCTCTTTGGACCTTGCCTTGTAACGAGGAAGGCAACGAACAAACCTACAAGTAAATCAGAGATATCGGCAAGTGGTAATTGCTGCAAAGAATGCAAAACATGCGCACAAGCAGAACGCTGTCAAGACCGGCTGCCGATCATCCTGCAAACATGCCAGACAGCCTGTGGGATGAGGCCGGATGAGCCGACGGCCACGCCCAGGGACAGATCCGGGACGAGTGTTCCGGCCAGAGGGAACAGCAAGTGCAGAGGCCTGAGGGCAGATGGCACTTGGCAAGGTCAGAGAAGGCAGTGATGGTATGTATGCCTTTGGGGATAGGAGAAAGACAGGGCAGCCTGACATGACAGAAAGCCCATCCCAGTGTAATCAGGGACAAGGCGAAGGTGACATGAACAAGAAAAACAAAGTTGGCTCAGGTTTATAAAAAAGAACAGATGAGGGAGCCAAAGAGAAGAGTCTGTTCCTAATCTGTGACTGCGTTATTTGCTGTCTGGATTACTCAGGACATTATCTTCCCATGACTAAGCTGGAGCCGCAGTTGCTAAGAACATACCTGACCCAGGGAAAGGACAGGAAGCAGAAGGCGGCGTGTACCGAGAGGTGCACTTTTATGCAGTTGGCCATGGCTGGCCTCCTTCATTCCAAAGGGAACAGAAGGACAGGATAGTGAAATAGAAGTCTGTCTCCTTGGGCAGGACTTGTTGGGGGCTCTGCCTGGTGTCCCCATCCTTATGGACCTTCCCTGTCACCTACTAGCCAGAGACCCATTCAGAGGTTTCTTTTTCATCTAGGGAATACCCTACATCAGCTACAGGGTGCCCATTCTACAGACGTTGTGTTTTCTTTAATCTCCATGTTTATCAGACAGCTGATCATTCTCTGATGAATCGATTAACAGTAACTCGGTCCAGAATAGACTCCTTTGCAAACCCCTTTACAGGGAGAATAAAAGCAAAAGTTCAGAGTACTGTATTGCTGGTGTGACTTTTTCTCTTCAAAAAGGGACTTTACCTCAGGTCCCCGAATGTGGTTCAGAAAGTGGACAAGTCTAGTATGCTTCAGTGTCCCACACTGGTGCGACTGATACTTGCTGATGCCCTGCTGTGACAACAGGCTGCAAAGGTCCATCATTCACAGGTTCTATCCAGAGTGAGCTGGTGTCTCTGCAGAGACATAAGGTATGTGGTGAGAAAGAGCGATATTTGACCTGCCCTCTGGCTCCTAGAAGACCTCAGATATGGGCACATGAATATTTTTTGACATTTGAAAGGCCTTGCCATACTTAATATTAAGTAGCAACATTTTAGAGAGCCATATTTCTCAGTGATGTGAGCATTTGCACGAAAAGCCTAGAGAAGAATTTTTTGAAGATTAGATACCCATTATGGTTTTTTTTTTTTTCTTCTCAGTTGTAGCTATGAATGTGCTCCACAGCATGTGGGGGCAGGATGCCCCACGTTTCTTTCTTGTAACCTCATTCTGTTCATCTAAGTTCTGCCCTCACCTAGGAGGCTGGTGGGAAATCAACTTCAGACATGTCTTTGGAGGTGAACCTCTTCCTCTTTGAGATTATGCCACGTCTAGACAAAGGATGGGGAGCTGCTTCTCCAGAATAGAAACTTTAGGAAAGGCCTCGGGTCTTGGGGACAGCTTGGTTGGTGGTGAGATGTCTGTTGCCAAGTCATCAGGGCCTCTCCTAGACCAGGGGCCTCCCTGACCTTGGCCAGAGGTCACAGGTCCATGGCTGTGTCGCTCAGTGTTCAGTCCACATCCCTCCATCCCACCACCTCCCAACCAGGGTCCCAAAATGTGTCAGAAACCTGCAAAGACCAACCTCCCCTGGGTGTGTGTGGTGACAAGGGGTTGTGGTTGAGTGAAAGGGACAGTGTGATTCCTCTGCAGAGACCACAGACACTGAGGAACACTTCCTGGCCTCTCCTTTCTGGAATGGGATGGAAGGAAGGAGAGGCCAGAGCCCCATGGTGAATCCACGGCAACCAGGAAAGAGGCCTTTGCCCCCGACATGCACAGGAACACGCACTTCACAGCCGTGGGCTTTCTCCTGAGAACTCAATTGTCAGAAGAGACCTGTGTCCCTTTGTACCTCTGAGAGGCCTGAGGAGACACACCCAGGAAGCTCCGAGCCTGACGGGCAAGCAGAAGTGCCAGGAGAAGGGTAGAGAGGGGTCGGGGCTCTGGGAGGCCAGAGGAGAAAGAGGGGACTTCCCTTAAATGGGAGAGACTTCCTCTGGCTCTGAGGATCAGGGGAGGCAGTGGGTGGGGAACAGGTAGCTTACGTTTGGATCATTCAGAAGGTGAGGAGGTGTGGGTGTGCCCAGAGGAGTCAGAAATGTGAAAGGCCAGGAAGGGATAAAATCCCGCATTCCATCGGGTGGTCCCACCCCCAGCTGGACTTTCCTACGGCTCCCGGGAAGGACAAGAAAGGAGCCCTGGGCAGCCGCGGCCGGGCTGATAGCTGCTGGGTCATGTCCCTGCAAGTTCGGCAGCCCCTTCCCTCACTGAGCCCGATGGCAGGTGGGTGGTGTGTGAGGACCCGGCCAAACCGTCTGTGCTCACGTCCTGGCTTCCCTGTTCACTGACTGTGCAACACTGGGCAGGAGACTCCATGCTCTGTGTCCCTTTTACAGTGGGAACAGTCCCAGAATTGCTGTGAGTCCTAAATGAGTTAAAAAGTGCCAGGTCCTGAGAACGGTGCTGGGCACAGAGTAGGTTCTGTGCAAGTGTCTGCTTCTTCCCATTATTTCCACATAATTTACAAATGCGTCTGTGACAAGCCTCCAAGGACCACTGTGAACTGTGAGAGACCACTGAACACTCAGCTTGCACTTGACAGTCTCTAAAATTCAGAGTAACTCTATTCAGATACCTGCGAAACATTCGGGTTTAAAAGTAAAGCACTGTATTTTGATCACGTTTACTTGATTTTTTCTGAGTTTGTCTTTTTTCAAGGAGTTTTTTGATATAATTAAAAATAGTTTCTCTCCCAAGCATATTCTACATTCTGTTGCCGTATTAATCTTCCCGGAATCCTGCTGCAATTTACTTTACACTTCTAAAATTATTCCTTTTTAATATTTTTACCCAAGTTTATTGAGGTGTACTAATTGACCTACGAAAATGGCATATACTTACGGTGTACAAGACATGTTTCGATATATGTATGTTGTGAAAGAATTCATCAAAGCTAATTAACATATCTGTCACTTCACATAACTTGCGTTTGTGATAACTACACTTATGATCTAATTGCTTGACAATTGTCATGAGAATGTTCAATAAAACACGAATGAAAAACAGTTGTATACCAATTACACAATGCCATCCACTGTTGTAAGCCTCTTTTAATCTTCACATCCACAATCCTGTGTGCAGGGTGACCATAATATTCATGGTGATAAGTGGGGCACATGGCAGGGTGAAAGGGACACTAAATGGATGAGACGCCAGGACAACAGTGTAACCCAGGACTGTCCTGAGCGCAGTGTGGTGTGTGGTCCCCACCCTGGGGGTGGGCAGGCCATTTCACTGCAGGTGCAGGACATGGTGTTACTGGTAGTTGATGTGAGCCCCTCGGTTCTTGTCTCCTCACCATCAAAGAAGGAAAGCGAGGGACACGAACGTTCAAGTCAGCGAGCAAAGGAGTTTATTAGTAAGCAACGGTACACTCCTACGAGGGTAGGAGCGGGTGCACGTTCAAATGAACAGCGGGGCTGGGGTCTCTGTGCCACCCCTCTTTCCTCTCCTCCTTTGTGATGCTGCCTCATCCCCTTTTTTCCTGACCAGTGAGGATGCTGTCCCCTCCTGCCATCGAGCAGGGCAGTTTTTCACCTTACATGGTTAGGTGCAGATGTGTCATGACCCCCAAAACCCCCTGGTGGAGGGGCACACTGCAGTGTGGTGTAATGTGCCACTTGGAGTCACTCTCACCTTGTTATTTTTACGGTTTGTTCACACTGCTCCTTCCATACTTCCTCTGTCTGTGTCTTACTTTCCACCTACACTAACAATGGGAGAAGAGATGAAACAGAACTCCCTGGGACACAGCTAGTGAGTGGCCAAACAGAGCATTAAGCTGGTGCTCTGTCCCCAGGACAGCCCTCAGCACTGTTTACTGACTCCCACTCCTGCCCTGTGTGGACTCTGGGTGGATTTCTGGACAAGCCCCATGATTTTCTGTTTCAGCCCTTTGTTCCTGTGGACATCCCTCCTCCACTGCCCCTGTCTCAGTCACTCTGGGTGGAGACACTTCATTCATTCCCAAAGCCAATCAAAGACCCATGCCTTGTCTGCATTTCCTGTTCCCCAAATCTGCACAGATGTTCCTGTTCACAGGACCCCACAGGTCCCATGAGCAGCTCTCCTGCCATCTCCAGGACCCTGAGTGCTGGCACTCCCTCCCTGTCCATGCCCCCTGACAGCAAGGCCTGTGCACGTCCTGTCTTTGTTTGGCACCGTCATGCAGTAGGTGCTTAATATATAAATTTGAAAT
>CAUYRT010062234.1:0-26255 GCA_963574885.1 Lepilemur ruficaudatus | reverse complement strand
TCCTTTTTTTAATTAATAATGAATTTTAAACTACTTTGCTTTAAAAGACGTAATAGTGGAGTGCCCTGGAAAAAAAAAAAAAAAAAAAAAAAAAAAGCCGTATTTGGGAGTTGGTGGAGGGTGGTGTCCGTATGGTGGTTTCACATAAATTTAAAAGAATTCCATCTTAACACAGGAATGTGAAGCCATAATATGAGACGAGTCTAAATGTGTAGAGTGACTCCTGACTCATGGGCAATGCTACATTAATTAGACCGATACACCTAGGGTTGAGTATCGCAATTCAAGATGTTAATGGATGTTTTTAAAAGATAAGAGTTCTAGAAAAATGACCAGATGGATATAAATTGTGAATTATATATAAAAAAGTAGGACTTTGGTCTGGTACAGTCTAACAAAGTGAAAACTAAGAGATGATATAACAATTTTACAATGCCAAGCGTGTATCCTAGTGAATATTTACTGCATCGAGTTGGATTATGTCAAAGTTGAGGTTAAGATTGCCAGCTTATCACAGCCTCTATTAAAAAAAAGAAAAAGAAAAAAGAATGACTCACAGGGAGCTTGAAGCACAAAAACTATGGATTGAAGATTTTGAAGAAAAATTATTTAATAATTAGAAACTTTAATAAAGTTACAAGGAAAATTTGGAGGTATCTTCTTCATCCCAAGGCTTTTAAAATATTTTCTGCATGTAGTTAATAGCTTTTGTGGGATATAAGGTCTCCGTAGTCAAATGTTATAACTTTGGAAAATACAAGGTTAGAGAACATCAACCTGATTTCTTCATTGAAATATGCCAATGTGAACAAGGAAATCAGGTAAAACACTTTTATGCCATATGGAATACACTGGGGAAAAAACAACAAATGTTTCGATCATGAGTTTGTCTTCAACTGTGGGCTAAGATAAGGACACATTTCTGGCCAAAAGTATGAGCGTTTACAACAGATTGATAAAGTAATGAGCTATTTGTTAGGAAAGCTGGTCTATTTCAAATAATAGAGAACATTGTAAGAATCCATTAATTGAACCAATTCAAACTAGATATTTTGATTTCAAGTAATTATGGGGGATGCTTCTTGCAACGTTCTGCAGAGCGACGTCACTTTAGAACAATAAACTTGTTGAGTTCAAAAAAGTTAGCCTAAATCTTGGAATTTTAGATAGAAAAAAATCTTTATTTGGTTCCGAATTAAGTGGACACCTGGAACATTAACACATTTTGGAAAGCCCTTACGAGACCAAGTGACAAAAAGCTCACAGCCTACTACCCTAAAGCTAAAACACATGTTCTGATTTCTACAAGCCAAGTGTCTGCTAATGGTCGTATCCAGGTTTTTCTTCTTAACAGTTACACACAGCTGTAGCAATTTAATGTGGGCCTGGGCAATACCTAGCTAATATATTCTTTTCCTTGTGTACCAGAGAATTTTCCTTAAAACACATTAATGCAAAACTTTTGACTGTGTTCTTCCTTCAAAAATTATCCTCATGGATGCTTTGTTGTGGATTGCATGGTACTTTGAGGATTTTTTTGTAAAGGTGTCTAAGTGGAAGTTGTGAAGATGTTGCTGGTTGTTGATTATTGTGTTAAAAGGTAAACCAAGGCACAATAAAAATGTGGAGTTTATTTGAGCAAACAGTGATTCATGAGTCAGGTAGCTCCAGATCAGAAGTGGCTCGGGAGCTCCACCACGGGTACACAGGGGGAGGAAGCGTTTATAGGATGAACCAGGAAGTGAAGCAAAGAAAATATTTGTTTGGTTACAGTTACACAGTTCGCTTACTTGGTCTATCCTGTTGGAAAGTCCCTAGTTATGTAACTGCAAGTTCGTTGGTTGCTTCTGATTGGTTGAGCTTAAAGTTCTGTTTTTCTCGAATGCAAGTATTTATAGGAGATGGCCCACGTTTCCCCTATGTTTGCCATTTAAGCAAGGTTAAGGTTATGGTCGAGGCCTGACTGGCGATGTCTGCTCAGGGATATTTTACGCCTAGTCTCCATTTTAATTTACTTTAACAACTGGAAAAACTGGCCTAAAAGATGACATTCCCAGGATACCACATCTCTATCAAAATGAATTTCCGATTACCGCATATGTTGAAGAACTTCTGAAGCTCTGGTTCTGTGTTTGTTCTGATCGTTTACAGCTCAGCTCAGTTTACAAAGAGTGTGCAGTATAAAACTGCTTGCCCAGAAACACTTTTTAAAAAAATATTCTGTGTTAATTTAGCTGATAAATTATCTAGACAGTTAAGTGCTATTGTTAAAGATAACTGATGTCCCCTAAATGTATCTTTAATGTATTGTTAAAGATAACTGATGTCCCCCAAATGTATTATTCCTGGAAAAATGTCAAAAAGCCCAACAAACATTTTATACTATTGGTCTCCCCAAGCTATTTAAGGAGAAATGGCACGTTTTAAGACAATGACACCTAGGAAATTATGGCCATAGACATTGCTAAGAAGAGGCGAGTCTTTGTTGAAGAAACAGCGTCCATCGAGGCAGCCAAGAGATGTTCTGTGGATTTTAGGTCTGACCAGTGAGGACAAACAGGCCAGACAAGGATGCCAGTACTGTATTGAAAGTGAGGATGCTGTTCTGAAGTTCACGGTTGGTTGTCTCTGGAGAATTTCCATATGCCATAAAAACAAAATAATATTCTAAAATGATCAACCAACACCATTAAAATGCCTCTAAACTCGTAGCAAATAACATTTTAAAATTTATGTTAGCAAGTTATTGATTTTTAAAATTCACTGAATTAAAACTCATTGCCAGACATTGTACTCAGCTTAGCCAAAGGTATTATTTTTAAACTCTGTTGAAAGAATAAATTCACCTATTTTACTGGCTTTTCAAAGCACATACGAAGTAATTTTGTTAATGTGCAATTTTTTTTCTTGAGAAAACTTGGATTACTGACTGTAGCCACTAAATGCTGATAAAATTTTAAAACTGGAAGGGAGCTTGGAGACCTGGTCTTTATATCCTTATTTTACAGATTGAGGAAACCAGGCATGACCCTGAGGGCTTAAAAGTGACTATTTTAAAAACTACATGCTAATTAGTGGCAGAACTGGGCTAAAATTCAGGTGTCGCTACCTCTAAACCTGGAAATAGAATATATTAATATATTTGAACTGTTATACCTATTTATTGTTACTAGCTAACATGTGATGATAGTGGTACTGCCATGGATTTTTTTCCCCGTTTATTCTGCCCATGTATGAGCCTGATTTATATTTAAATATATAATTAACAAAATAATAAAATTTGTAAATAATGTATTTTAATATATTTAGCCTGATACATGGCTGATACTCAGTATCCAACATTTAATTTAGAGAGCCCATTTCAAGAAGGGGAGAGAGAATCTTTTTGCACCGTGGTGCACATGTTATTTGAAAATACAAGAATGCACACGTTCAGAGTGATTATACGGGAAAGGATGACTGTCTAAAACTGGACAGCAACCAAAGAAGTGGAGGAGACTGACAATCTCTATAACCGCACAGGTGGCCGCTCTATCTGGGAATATAGAATTTAAAGAAAGATTTTATTATGCTTGAAATTCCTTTGCCAGAAGTGTGTCCTAGATCAATAAGACAGTACACCCGAAACTCTTCACAGTAACGTCAGTACTGGCTCTAACTGCCTTTTCTCTGTTCTCCCTGAACAGGTTTTAGAGGATGAGAAAAATTCAGAGTGAAACACCAAGGACTATAGTCACGTTAGTTTACCATTTATTTAGTAATAACATCACCTATATAAATTGTCCTTTTTGAAAATATTAAAATACTCTTCAGGATTATAATTATGTTAAGAAAACTCTTACGTTGCCCAAGGAATGAGAAAGTTTTAGCAGATAAACGTAGTGAAATATCTTGGCATGCAGGCTATGGGGACGCACAGGACAAAGCCATAGAGAATAGAGAAGGAACACAGCCTTTCCTGGGCAAAGCTGGGAGAGGCAGCAAAACTGCATTGTTTTCGATAATCTAATAACATCAGCTACCACTGGAGGACTTACTATGCTAAGGCAGGCACTGTGCTCACTCTGACCTAATTCACTTTTATCCTCACAACAGGCTTGGGAAGTATTATCGTCCCCTCTTCTTAGACGAAGAAAGCAATGACCCAATAATTCCAAAACTATGCTCAATCCAGTAGCCATGAAATGCCAAAGCTAAACTCTGAATCAAGTCCCTTGCAGAACGCTAGGTCTCAGTGAGTGATAACGTCACCTCAACTTTTGGCTTTGACATGTATTTAGCAATCTGTCTGTCAGTTCCAAAGCAGAAGGAGGTGGGAAAGGAAGAACCATCGCCTCCAGCCCTCAAAGACGTCCATGTCCTCATCCCTGGAACCTGTGACCGTGTTATGTTCCCTTACGTGGCAAATGGGAATTAAGGTTTCCATGGCAAATGGAAATGAGATTGTGATCAGCTGGGCTTGAAGTAGGGCCAGGAGCCTGGATCGTCCAGGTGGGTCCAATGTAATAATCACAAGGGCCCTTAGAAGTGGGCGAGGGAGGTGGGAGGAGAGGTCTGGGTGGTGAGATGCCAGAAGGGTTTCACCTGCCGCTGCTGGCTGGGAGGATTGAAGGGAGCCACGTACCAAAGGATGCTCGTGACCCCTGGAAGGAGAAAAGCAAGGGAGTGGATTCTCTCCTGGAGCCCTCGCCTGCAGAACTGTAAGACAATAAATTTATATTGTTTTATACCACTGTTGGCAATAGTTTATTATAATAGAAATAAAAAACGTACAACCACAGATGTGGTTGTGCATTCTCTCTCTTTCTAATTGCATTTACAAGGGTTGCACTGATAATGTCTTATTTTCCATTTTTGCTGTTGGATTATGGATAAAAACATAAAAACTCTTTTCATCACTCTCAGTTTTTTCTTATTATGTATCCAGTTTATCCATAACCTTTTATAATGTATGTTTAAACAAGACTAAAGTGTAGGTTGTAACCGGATAAAGGATAAGGTCTAATTTTTTTTTAATCTGAAGGAAAATATTTTTAAAAATCCCACAAGTTAATTGTAATAGCCCACTTAAAAGTAGTGCTCTTAAAACTTTCCTTCCTTCTCCTCCTTTTTGTCTCAAATATACAACACATACTTTTGGGAATCAGAGACTCAGACCCTTCAATCTGGGGGCTCCAGCCCCATCCAGGATAATGCAATAGTGGTAGCTCACCTCTTTTGTGGCTGAGTAGAACTCCATGGTGTACCTATACCACATTCTATTAATCCACTCACGTACTGACGGGCACTTGGATTGTTCCACATCCTTGCAATTGTGAATTGTGCTGCTATAAACATTCGAGTGCAGATAGATATATTTTTTATAGAATGTCTTTTTTTTCTTCCTTTGGGTAAATATCCAATAGTGGGATTGCTGGATCAAATGATAGATCTACTTTTAGTTCTTTGAGGTATCTCAATAGTACTTTCCCCAGAGGTTGCACTAGTTTGCAGTCCCACCAGCAGTGTATGAGTGTTCCTGTCTCTCCGCATCCACGCCAACATTTGTCGTTTTGGGACTTTTTGATAAAGGCCATTATCACTGGAGTTAAGTGATATCTCATTGTGGCTTTGATTTGCATTTCCCTGATGATTAGAGATGCTGAGCATTTTTTCATGTTTGTTGGCCATTAGTCTGTCTTCTTTTGAAAAGTTTCTGTTCATGTCCTTTGCCCACTTTTTAATGGGATTGTTTGATTTTTTTCTTGCTGATATTCCTGAAATCTATATATAGATCTCCTGTTTTATACTTTGTCTGTTTGCTCTAGTGATAGTTTCCTTGGCTATACAGAAGCTTTTTCATTTGATCAGGTCCCATTTATTTATTTTTGTTGTTGCTGTGGTTGCCTTTGGGGTCTTCTTCATAAATTCTTTGCCTAGGATGTCTATAAGAGTTTTTCCAGTATTTTCTTCTAGAATTCTTATGATTTCATGCCTTAGGTTTAAGACTGTTATCCACTGTGCATTGATTTTTTGAAATATATACTTATATAGCTTACTTTCCTAGCAAAAAAGATTGTGTAGCAAGAACAAATTTTGCCTATATATTTAAAATAACATTTTAGGAACTCTTATAAAGAAACATTACAGACACATTTAGCAGCCAATTCTTGGTTATTGTGAAATTTTTAATGTGCATAAAAAATTAATTATCGTTATCCATTGTCTCTTCATTTAGTAAAAAGTTTTCTTTATTTTCTGCTTAAGTAATTTTACAATTCATACCAAGTTTTCTTTTTGTTAAAAGCTTCTCAAAGTGATAATGCAATTTTTGGAAATTAGCAAGTGACTTTTTTAAATGTAGATTTCCTTACTTAGCTTTGATAAATGAGACACATAAAATAAAATAAAAATATGCTAATATTCAAGTTAAAGAGTAGGTTCCCAAGTAAAATAAAATCAGTGCTCACTATTCTGAAGGTAACTTTTTATAAAAGTGGCATGCATCGATTATAGAAAATAAAACATAAGCAAACATGGTACAGATTTGCTTGTAATTCTGCTAACGTTTTTTGGTATTTTTACATGTTTCTTACCCTTCACTTTTTCCTTATATATGTGAATCTATATTTTATATACTATTTAAAATTTGGATCATACCATACATTCCATTTTGAAACTTGTTTTTTAGCCTAACAGTATATTATGGACTATGTTCAAAGTCAACGAATATTTTTCTATAATATAATTTTTAATGGCACCATCTTTGAACTTTATGTTTCACTGGGCACATTATTTTCTTCTAATATAGTATAACAATGATAACATGCTTCAAATTAAATTTGCCTTCTATAACACTGAAAGATGTTGTTTTTACCATGTGGTGGTTTAACCTTGACCATGTTCTAACATTTCTACGTTACTAGGCATATCACTAGTGTATGCTCATATATTATACTTTTTTCATCCCTTTATTTCTGTATTTTGATTTAGGTATGCTTCTTATTAGCAGCATGTACTCCGATGATTTTTTTTTCATATTCATCTAAGTGGAAAATCTCTGATAATTAAAAGAGGAAATTTAACCCATTTGCAATGTTTTTAAATTTCTGTTAATTTTAGGTGCATGGGTAACACGTGGAGATTTAGGCAAATGAATTACTCCTGCCATTTTATTTCTATCTCCTCTTGATAGTTTTTTCTTTCCTGAGGCTAAATACTAAACATTAAAAACAACATTTCTTTGATTAAAATACCCGTTCCAGGATATGGCGGCAAAATGTCTTTCCTACCTTTTCACTAAACCTTGCCATTTATATCTCATGCTTTATTTATAGAAAATAGCCATCTAATAGTTAGCCTTACCTTGAGGAATTTAGAATCCTACTTATTTTATGGGCTTCACTTTTTTTGTTTGTTTGAACAACGGACTTGTGCATTTTCATTCTGAAATAAGTTCAGATTTTACTTTGGGCTGGGAGGAACTCGTAGCTAACCTTCCATTTCGTCCTCAGCCCAGTACAGTCTGGACTGAACTCCCATCTCGACTAAAATTGTCCAGGCCTGCATCACCAGTGACTTCTAGTTAATCGATCCATCGGTCATTTAATCCTGATACTGCGACTGTTCTCCCTGACGCATTCGACATCCCTGAGCAGAAGCTCCTGGAAGGCGGTGGGAAAACAGGAGACAAGATGTCCTGATGACCCTTCTCCTTTGGTGGCCTCTGGTTCTGCTCTCTTCTGACTTACTGATTTCTCCTTGAGAGAGCTCATTTAAAAGCTGTTTCCTAATTTTTCCCATACGGGAGCCCGACGGATTCTATTAAAATAAAACCCTTAAAGTTTAAATCTGTGCAGGTTGTAGCATATTAATAAAAACAGGCCTCACCGAACTATCAGATTTTAAATGGCAATAATTCTGCTTGCTTAATGTATTCGGTCTTCTCATTTGTTGGAGTAACCTGCTCTTCTGTTGAAACTGCCGTCAAAGCCATCGTAAATTTGTTCTAAAATGGTTTAATATTTGTGGTATCTGGCAGCGCATCCGTAAGTCTCTGATTGCATCTGATAGAAATGCGAGTCCCATCTGCCTGGCACATGCATCCCACACGAAGCAGGGCACCCGTGCAAGCCGGCTTCCGATTCTTATAAGTAAGATACCACCAAACCCACAGCATTGGCACAGACTGTTCTGGACTAAGTTCTGAAACATCAACCACAGGAAGCGATTTTATTTCTTTTTATAAAATCTTCCCCCCCTCCCATCAGCCGCCTGTGGGCTCAGCGTGGCACTTGGGATTTCCGGGATCCTCCAAGTCCTTACAATCCCCGCAATAACCCGATGGAGAGTGATCGTATTTACTCAAACAAAATGCAAATAACTAACTGCTAAAGTAACAGCAATCTGAACGAAGAGTGTTCTGGTTATTTTGTTGGAACTGGGTGATTCAGTAAAGCCCACCGGAGCTTGTAAAGTGTGTGATCACAGGTGCAGATCCATGCATCAGTGACCAGCAAGTCTGATAATTCGTAAGATGACTCAAATACTCATGACTGTGTGTTCCTCATCAGTGCTCTTGGTCATTTGTATTTATAATACGAGTTCTTGCCTATCGAATTTTAAATTATTTTAAATAATCGGGAACAAAAGTACTGAAAGGAGAAATTGGTACATTGTGATTAATGGCGGACTCAGTTTTTCTCAGTAGAGGCTTATGTATTTAAAATAAATTCTATTAATTATAATAAATATAAATATGTAAGCTTATATATGTAAACACACAAGTATTTTTGTATTTATGTAATTTATATATAAATATATGTAATTGCAATGGATGTATTAAAAACTAAGAAATATTTATTTGTCTTACTTTGGAGAGGGTTCTAAGAGTTTTCAAACAGTTTGAATTTGTGTCAACATCTTTAAACACAGAAGACAGTTTCTACAGTGTTTAAAGGTATCACTTTTGGATGCAATATTTATTGCCTTTATTTTTTCTTCTATATAACATAATAGAGAAGCAAAGCCTATAAAGTAATATTTTGGGATTTTTTTTATTCTTCAGGATGAATTTTAATTATTCTGATCATTTTGCTAAGGTTATACTTCAGTGTCTTGATTCTGCTGAATTCTTCCCAACTGTACAGTATTTTACCTCATGGTAAATAGTTTGAAATTGTTTCATAGTTGGGTGGTCTATTATTAGTTATTCTTGATCAAGCATGACTGTTTTTATAAAATGTTGTGATATAACTACTCTTCCACCTTTTTTATATTATGAAATACTCAGTCCTGGATGAACAAGTCAAAATTGTGCAGTGTTGGCAAATCAAGACCATTGTGCGTCAGGATCTAATTTTACTGGCATTTGAAACCTGTTTTGAGGTTTTGCAGGTGTCAGTTTAGCACGTGATTTGCTAAATGAAGTAAGGGGGAAATAAAATATCGTGCTTTGTAGTTTGATCATACGAGATAAAAATCACCAACCTCGGTGATTTTTATCTCGTGCTGAAAACCAAAGCTGTGGGCAGGTCACCTTGCCCGTCAGGCAGTTTATATTAATGCCATAGAAGGCAGGTCGATTTGAAAGCTGTTGATTTAGGTTTTGTGCCATATACCAACCCTTCCAGTGAGTTAAAGTTGCATCTTTCCTTCCTCAGGTGGTCTTTTCCTCTTTTCTAGATAGAAACAGACAAATAAAAGAGGTAAATAAGAGTTCTGGAAAAGGCCAAGTATGCTGCTGTTTTCATCTTTCCCAACCCGATCTCTGTATAGCATCTGTAGCTGGAGACCACGCACCTTCTTGATGTTATCTCAGCCCCTGCCTACCGCGCCTCTCCTCTCTCCTGGTACTCCTTCTGCCTCCATGGATCCTTTCTTGACTATTTCTCATGGATCTGCTTCTGCCTAACCTTAACTATGATGGAATTCTACTGGTACCTCACATCCGCTTCTTTGGCTTCCATTTGGTGTGTTTTTCTTGGTCTTTCTCATTTATTCCCATGGCTTCAACTGCTGGTGACTCCAGGTTTCATGTGCAACCAAACCTTTTCTTAGCTCATGTCCCTTGCAAAAATACAAGCCACATATAGAATAATATATTTGCAGTGCATATAATAAAAAAAGATCTAATATTCAGAATCTATGAAGAACTCCTGCAAATCAGTATGATATAAAAATAACTCAATAGTAAAGTGGACAAAAGACTAGAAGGGGCATTTTGCATGAGAGAAAATTCGTGTGACCAAGTATCGTATAAAAGTAATCAGGGAAATGCAGATTAAAAGCATTCTAAGATACTAGGACACACATACTGCATTGCTTCATATTAAAAAGTTCTGAAACACCACATGTCGGGAATGACGTGAAGCGAAAGGGATCTTCGTGCTTTGTTCGTGGAAGTATAAATTGGTTCAATCTTTTGGAAACAAATTGGCATTGTTTTATAAATTTGAAGTTAGGAATACCTTATAACACAGCTGTTCTATTGCTAGCTATAGGTCGTAGAGAAATTTGTATCCACAAATTTATGTAGGTAGAGGAATTTCCAGCCATGTTTGTGCTAGACCAAATGAGAAACAGCTCTGAGGTCTGTAAGCGCAAGGATAAATAAATACTTGTGTATCTGTACAAGAGAATGAAAGTAAGGCAAAGCTGTGTACATCAGCGTATATGGAACGTGAACAGTAATAACTAGAGAAATAATATACCATGGAGGCACACTTTGTGATTCCATTTATAGAAAGTTCAAAAACAAGCAAAATCATATCATTTTGCTTAGGGGTACAAACTGAAATGATAGAAGGGAGAGATGATTGTAGAAGTTGGAGGCTGAGACAAAGAAGAAGCATGGTTGTGAATACCACGGAAGTGAGAAGGTGGTTAACCGTGGTGGAGAGGTGGGAAGATGGAGTTGTGAGTGGGAAGGAGTGACCTGGGTCTCTAGCTAGGGTGTTTTAGTTATTGGTCAATTTCTTGACCTAGGTAATGAGTTCCAGGGGTTGGCTTTGGAATAAATGTTAAGCTCTGTGTGTAATTACTATGTTGTTTTTTTATGTGTGCTTGATATATTTCATACTTATAAAAAGGGTAAATAACCTTATAATGAGTGTATTATTTTGATATACATACCTTAATGATTAATCAAACCTTGTTTATTAAAACACTCCCATAATTATACGTTTAAAATTCTAAGATGATTAACGTCACAAATACACAGCGAAACATTTTATCGTCGACGTAAGTGAACTCTAAAGAAAACAACTCCTGAAGATAAGTTTCCACTTTAACAATTTTTCCGTTTTTTTCTTCTTTTGTTATTTGTTCTTTCTCTTCTCATGTTAATCACCGAATGTGAATGTGTGTGGTATGATACACAAGCAACATAGTTAAATCGTAAAACCAGTAGCCTAATTGTTGAGGATTAAGAATGTGTTTAGAATCATTCCAGTGGGATTATGTGAATGCCTTTAGCTAATGATTAAACATGGCTGGTAAAAGTTAACTCATCCATATAACTTTTACCCTATTTTGAAAGTGTAGTGGAGTATAAACAAAAGATGGAGTATTTGCCTTTATAAAACTTACGGCCCTGGGATTTTTGTAACAGACCTACTTCACTTCTTGAGGAAGTAACTCCTTTTGTAATATTTATTTAAGCAAGGTTTCTCAGGCCACTGACTGTTAAATAAACCTAGTTAAATGAGAGTAGTGCATGTTAAAGATGTAAGAATTCCTTACCACACACTCTGCATTAACTGTCCTGCGTTTCCAATATTTCCTTTTACTGAGAAGTGTCAGGTTCTCGGTGTAGCATGGTATAAGAATGATTATTTACATAACATTTTTTTTCCTCTGCTGCAAATAGCTTTGGGGCCATAGTCCCTTATCCTCTCTGTTCCCAACTTACGTAATAAAAACACTGCTACCTTCCTCATAGAGTTTATAGGCAATGATGGACGTCTGTGTATGTAAGACTTGAGTGACAGTCAGAAGGTTGAGTAACAGTCAGAAGGTATGATTTTAGTATATTGCTGGTATAACAGTCACATTTCTCAGACTGATCATGCACTGACGATGTTTGGTGTTTGACAACACAGTGTGATCACTTTAAATCACAACTTTTGCAGTTGCTGGGGGCTTATGTATTACTTAGCTCCTTGCGAACCCCAGATTCACAAAAATGTGGTAGCTTGGACTACTCAGTTGGTCAGTGACTGAGAACTGAAGACTGATGTCCCATGTGACATTTTCATTATCTCACGCTTCTGTTTAAAAGACTCAACCTCTGGCTGTTTAAAAATAATTCATTTTGATTATGTAAGTGTTAATCATACAGTCTCCTGGGAAACCCTTAGGACAGTACAGATAAAGTTAAATTCCAACCGGATCACCAAGCCAATCACAAAGCAGCATCTTTTTCAGAAGGGTGAGCAAATTTCACATGGTGAGCTATCTGTGTGGATTAGGTTTGGTTAAAAATAATAGAAAAACCCAAAAATGACAGTGCCTGAAACAAAATGTAAATTATGTCCAGCCTGGTATTCAGGAAGTGCAGATAGTATCGGTCAAGACTGTGTTCGTGTTCCAGAGTATCAGGGACCCTGATCTTTTTCTTCTCCACAATAGTTGCCTCCAAGTTAAGTCCAAGATGGCAGCTGGAGCTATCATCATTATATTGCATTCTAGCTACAGGGAAAAAGGATACCTCCCTCCCGCCCTGTAAGTATAGTTCCAGGCAGTTGCGTATCATTTCCACTTGGATCCCATTGTGCAAAAATTAATCACATGAACACAACGAGCGGCAGAGAGGCTAAACAAAAAAACAACACGTGTTTTTGGAGCAAGCACCTGACAAAACGAATTTGCTATTTTAGAGATTTACTAGCAAAGCAGTTCATAGGGTACTTTGTAGTATGGAAGACTCAACTATTGGACATACTAATAAAAATGGATTAAAGCTATTCGCAAATATAATTGCCTCCCTGTGTACCAATTAGCAGTTATTTTCTATGTATATTTAGGCATTTGAGTTATTAGTTGATATTCATAGTGCAAGCCAGGGAGCTGAAAGCCAGAAAAGCAAAAGCCGACATGCCATGATCAATTTGAAGGGTCACATCTCTAGATCAGCAGAATAATCTGCAGGTGACATGGATTTAATGAAACTGGTAGTAATCTCTTCTTAACGTGTGACAAAAAACCATCACCAGGCCCATTTTGCATCCGAAACATTTTCCAAATCTGTCCTTTCCTTCCTGTTCTTACCACGACTGCTTTGGATCAGCTGTTTATCATCTCTTGCTGGAGCTCTGTGTTCATAGTAGCACCCCAATTAATCCCGCCAGTGTTGCTCTCCTAAGGATGCTGAGTATTCCTTCTGAAACACACACTTGACCACCTTCTTTCTTTGCATCCTTGTGGTGCACCAACTGCTGGTGGGAAGAGGAGGTTCAAGCTCCTTAAACAGCACGCAAGGGCCGTCCTGACGGGCATCGCAGCCTGGGGGTTCCACTAGCGAGTTCTGGGACCAGATTGCCTCAGTGTGAATTCAGGTTCTGCTCCTACTAGCTATCTGGCCTTACTAAATATTAGTAACAATTATGTCTGTAAAAATGTTAACTTTTATTAATTTGCTATGATTTCCCCCTCACTTGTTGCATCTATGTTCTGAGTACTTTGCTATTACTCAAGGTTGCCTTGCAGTTTCACCTCTTGTGTTCATAATTGCTTTTAAATTTAAGTGACCTTTCCCTGAATAGCATATTTCTCTTACAAACTCCTCTGATACTTTGTCCATATCTCTGTTATTACAGTTGTTGCATGGGGTGACATTATGTATCTGTTTACCCCAATGGACCACAGGCAACCTGTCTTATTTATGACTGTGCCCTGGTACGGTTCCTGGTACACAGTGGACACAATGAAAAAGCTCGTTGCATATGTAGGAAATTGCTCTATGAAGAAAGAATTATTATTTCACAGATCACTCTTGAACTTACTCTTTATTTTTTGGTTCAATGTTGTGTGATTGAGATCTGTGTGATGAATTTCTTTTAAAATTTATTTCCAGAGAAGGTTACTTTTCTCTCAAATTCTTTATGCTTCCTTTTATCTGCCAAAGATAACTCAACCTGGTTCCCCTTCTTGCCTTGATTACCTCCACTGACAGAGCTGAAATGAATGCTCTATTCCAGTGACTGTGTTGCTTAGGCACCTAGTATTGCAATGTCCTTAAATTAATAAATAAATTGTATTTAAATTATAGGCAATTAAAAATTTTGTGGGAAGCGAGGGGTATAAAAGTGTTGACTTTTCATGGCATGAAAAAAAGAACAAGATGCACATGTAAATGGAAATAATTGTATCTGACATGAGACTTGATATGGATATGTGTATTATTTATAGACTCGATTCTGGTTATTTGTAAATAAAGATGCAAAGACTGCATGAAATTAAATTAAGGAATCTGTTAACAGTAGAACACAGTGATTGTGTGTTTATGGTTTCCATGTCGTAAGGGAGTTGTAGCTTGGAATAAAGTAGCATGGTTTTTGGCCCCAGAATGTTTTAAACATACTTGTTATCTCATACATTACAACTCAGACCTGCCTTTTGCAGGACGCTAACGAGCGCCGGTAAAGACCTGCAAGATAATTTCCTGCGGGCCCTGGCAGTGAGAGAAGAAGACAATCGCAACGGGAAAGTGAGCGTGAGTACTTGTCACCCAGCGGCTTAAAACGTGAACACCGAAGGCACAGTTAATATTTAAAGGATAACCTTTGATATCTTGCCCAAAAAGTGATTCCCGAGGGATAAAATATGGCTCTGTATTATTTATATCTTATAAGAATATATGTAGACATTTTTACATTTCCATTTGCATCTGTAGAAGTAGCCAAATGAGAAAAAAAAAAAAATTAGGATTCTAAACACCTATGGCAGAGAAAATACCTACACTTGGCAGACCGGTCGGCACCTTCGACTTTGGGTTGGGGTTGGGTCTAAGTACAACCTTTTGCTTCTTTTCAGCCTGACCTGTTACATGCGCCTTGCCTACCTGACCGTATGTGACTCCTAGAAGATAGTCCCTTAGTCCACCTTATAGTTCTATCGTGGGAGATGTGATAGAAACTACATAGTAGAAAGACATGATTTTGAATTACCTAAGAGGGACATGCTTTCTGCTTTTTAAAATTTTGTGCTAGATCAAATATGTAAAGATTGTCAATATTATTTGGAATAAGGATTTACCTTCATACTTTCTTAATATGATATTTGTGCTAACAGTCTTCCTAAGTGTTAAAGTGTTCGAAATGATATTTAATTCAATAGACAAATATCGATACTCATGCTGAAACCGTAGTAAGTGACTGGCTTACAGAAAATAATCGGAAGTAGTGTGGTGAAACATTTGGAGCAAAAGAAAAATGTGTGTCTAAGGAGATTTGTTCTACCAATATTTTCTCAACAAAAAATTTGGAGTTTTCCTCACTGTCAGGTCCATTGAAAATATCATATGTAGTCAAAACTCTCGATGTATTTCAGACACGGGAAAAAAAATCATACTTCAGTTAAATAATTGAATAGAATTAACCTGTTTTATGTTAATAGGAATGACCCAGTAGAGAGGAGGGGATTGGTTCAGGGGAGAAAGAGATTAATTGCTACGGATAAGTCCTAACAAGGCAAATCTGCCCAGTAGGTTGGTGGATCTGGGTTTGGGAAGAAGAGATAGCTCTGCTCTGAGTGTGTTATTTTCTCTGCATTGTTGCTCCGGTGATCTTTATTACATAACTATGATTTCTCCTTAGAAAAGGTCCTACATTTACCTTTTATGAGTAGGCTACATAGGATAACATTTAATAGTAGTTTGATGATCAATGATTTGGAAACTGGAATCTCATCAGACTTACAGTTTACTGACTCTTAAAAAAATATGTAGTCATTTTTATTTGGGCCTTTGAATTTGTGATATTATTACAAAAGTGGGTAGGATATAGACTGTTGTATCAAGGTTTATTTTTCAAAATCTGAAAACCAGACCCTGAATGGTCTTATAGAAAACTATTCACAATAGAATACAACATTCCTTTAGATAGGTGTTCAATGTTTGGTACTATTTGCTTCTTATATACATTCATGCCATCCCGCAGACATTCTGCTATGACACGCAACCTCAGGGCTGTGCCCTGGGAGAGAATAAGGTTTTAGGAAAATTAAAACTTCATATAACTTCTACTCAAGAAATAACAATTCTTGAAAATTATACTTCCTTTAGAGCTTTATGGTGGTTCATCAGTCAGATAATGTTGGCATAGTTTCTGTTTGGATAAATCCTGTTTTTTAAAAAGCTGGTATTAAGGCAGAGGTAATCTGATTTGATTCAAGAATCAGCATAGTTTCATGAATGCCTTCCAGTTTCACGTATGTGTATGTGCAGAACGTATGTATACACGTGTGCACGGGAATATACAAGCACACGTGTAAAGATACACATTTCTTTCCTTACATCTTTCCAAGATACTCTTGTTTTAAATTACCACTGTGTTCCATCATTTAGACAAAACATTGAACTTTCTGTGCAATTTATATACAAAGATATTTAAAAGGGTTTTTATTAATTGTGTAGTGCTTCAAATGAGTATTTTTCCTAGTAATGTAGCTATTTAGTTTTATTTTAAATGCGAGCCATTCATGTATGAAACATTTCCACCTCATGCCTCATGTATTTCAGATTTAAGACTTCTTAAAAGATGAACATGAATAACTCACCATTTCCTTCTCATTTGTGAGCAGATTTATTGTTTCCTGAGTAAACGTAGTCTTCCGATTGCTCACGCTACAAAGCTTTTCGCACATCACCGCAGCGAGGCGTTCATAACGCGTGTGCTTGTGATGGGTGCCCCGCAAAGCGCGAGACAGCTCTGGCTCTGAGTAGCCAGACACTCACGTCGCAGACAGACGACAGTGATTGCAGCAGATGTGAAAAATTGACAGAGAACTGAACTCACTGTGGGTGTGACTATATGCGGCATTAGACAATGTGTCCTTCAGAAAAATTAGTGAAAAAGTTACAGGAGTTAGATATTTAGATGAGACTGAGACTCGGGGCATGTTTTTCCCTTCCATTCCCTGCGGTGTTGCGACAGGAATGGTAGAGTGACGCAGGAAGCGTGAGTGGGGGCGTGCACCTGGAGGGCATTTCCTGTGTGTGATGGAGACCAGGGGCCGTCTTTGAGGCCAAGGTGTGATAACTGTACAAAGATGTGACTAGATAGAAATTGTAGTGAAGAAGTAAAATGAGTTATTCTGATGCAATAATTTCCAGTTTCTTTCTAGACAACTCTGAGGTATTTACACGGTAGATCGATCTGTTTTCTCCCCTACCTTGGTGTCCATGACTGAATTATCTTACAGTTTTGCTACTTTCTTTCTTCTGACTTTTGAACTCAATGTCTTCCTCAGGCTGATCATCCTATATCCCCAGTTGACCTGTATCTCTCCTACTATGAACGCTTTTCCCTTAGAGAATCGCCCAAACCTATAAACTCATTGACTGTACGTGTCTTGATACCAAAACAGAGATTTAAATATCTTCCGTTCATCTATTACTTAATGTTTTCCAATATGTCATGAAACAGATAAGGACAGCTGGCCCTGTACCAGGCATTGCACTAGCTGCCTGGTACATAACGAGTAGCAAGTGCCCGTGGAGAGTTGCTTGGGAAAGACGTGAATCATCCAGCACTGAAATAAAAGCGGGATTGCAGCTGTGACAGGTGCTTTGAAGGAAAAACACAAAGAGCTCTGATTGTGTGTGAGTGGGTAGGGGATGATCTGATCGGATTCTCAGGCGGAAAACATCAGTATGCCTTTGGTGTAGGGGATAGATTGGAGAGAGGATGGAGCAGATGCCAGAAGAAAAATTGCAAAAATGGATAAGCAAAGACGAGGTGATAGTTTGGATCAGGAAGATGACAGAGAAGACGAAGAGAAGAAAGCTGATTTGAGAGCTATTCAGAAAGTAAACTTGGCGAGAGTTAGTGACAGGAAGTGGTTGCGGAGGGTGCTGGAGGCGAAGGGAGTGGTCCTCTCAGCTGGAGAGACATCCCGCTCTCGGAGATACTGTGCTCTCAGAGACCAGGAACAGGGCACAGAGACCAGGTGTTTGACTCTTGACATGATTGAGTTTGAGTTGTCTTTGGCAAAAGGACAGAGGTTCAGTAGGCAGCTGGGGAGAAAGATCTCCTGAACTCTACCTCAGTGTTTATAGTAGTAACATTTCAGCATTACTGCTTCAGTGTTTATAGTGGTGTCGGGCAGGTGGGAGAGGAGGAGGGGGTGGGTATACTCACACCTCACGGGTGCGGTGCACACCGTCTGGGGAATGGACACGCTTGTAGCTCTGACCCTGGCAGGGCAGAAGCAGTATATGTAACCTAAACATTTGTACTCCCGTAATATTCTAGAAAAAAAAAGACAGATTTGAATGATAGTTTAGGAGATGAAATCTGCAGGCTGTGCTTCATCTTGCTGTAGGAAACAGTGAGGGACTTGTAGACCATTCGCGGGTTTCTATTGGGAGGAGTCAACAGAGAGTGAGCAGCTGATGGTGATTTCAGTAATGGGAAGAGAAGTATGATACTGGCCGTAGAGGATTTAGTATAGTCAAGTAGATTAAAAAAACAGAATTTGGAGGTGGGGCGACGAGAAATTCCAGACTCACTGCCCGCCCCGAACTGCAATCACAAAAGACTATACTTGTCTTCTAAGCCTCAGTGTCCTGCTCCGTAACGTGGGGATTAAAGGAATACCCTTATCCTAACATTGATTATTAAACAGAAAATACAGAATAAACGCTTGGCTCGCTGCATGATACATGACAAGTATTTAACAAATAATACGATTTCTGCAATAGAGGAGAATCGTGTCTGCTAAAACTGTAATCGTGAATGAAATAGTCGTAAAAATATGCAGTACTTTTTCCGATAGTTTTTTTTTTCTCAGAAATAGTTTGGGATTTATTTATATTCATTACTTTTTATTTCAAAATATTAAGGGACGGTGAGTGTTTTTGTTACAGGGATGAATTGTGTAATGCTAAGGTCATGGCTTTCGGTGTGTGCGTCACCAGAGTAGAGCACGTTGTACCCAGTAGGTACTTGTTTATCCCTCCCCCTCTCCCACCCTTCCTGCTCCTTAGGCTCCAATGTCCTTTATGTCCCTTTGTGCCCATGTGTACCCACCATCCAGCTCCCACTTATTAGTGAGAACACGTGGTGTTTGTTTCTTCATTCCTGGGATACTGTGTTTAGGATAATGGTCTCCGGTTCCATCCAAGTTGCAGCGAAAGACATTATTTTATTCCTTTTTATGCCTGAGCAGTCAGCCGTGGGGTGTGTGCTTTCTTCACCCATCAGTCGGCGTGCACTGAGGCCGATTCTGTATGTCTGCAGTTGTGAGCTGTGCTGCGAGAAACATTCAGGTGCAGGCGTCTTTTTGATATAGTGACTTCTTTTACTTGGCGTAGATATCCAGTAATGGGATTGCTGGATCAACGGCAGGTCAACTTGTAGATCTTTGAGGGATCTCCATTCTGTTTTTCATAGAGGTTGTGCTAATTTGCAGTCCCACCAACAGCATAAGCGTCTCTTTTCCACCACATCCACGCCAACATGTAACATTCTTTAATTTTTTTCATAATGGCCATTCTGACAGGGGTATGGTGGTATCTCTTGTGATTTTAATTTACATTTGCCTGATGATTAGTCATGTTGAACATTTTTTTCATATATTCTTTGGCCATGTGTTTATCTTCTTTTGAAAAGACTCTGTTCCTGTCTTTGCCCACTTTGTAATGGCGTTATTTGTGTGTGTGTGTGTGTGTGTTTTTTTTCTTGCTGATGTTTTGGAGTTCTTTGTAGCTTCTGGATATTAGTCCTTTGTCAGATGTATAGTTTGCAAATATTTTTCCCAATTCTGTAGGCTATTTACTCTGTTGATTTTTTTCCCCCTTGCTGTGCAGAAAGTTTTAATTTAATTAAGTCCCATTTATTTTTGTTGTTTCCGTATTTGCCTTTGGAGTCTTAGTCATAAATTCTTCGTCTTGGCCAATGTCTAGAAAAGTTTTTCCTACGTTTTCTTCTGGAATTTTTATGGTTTCAGGTCTTACATAGAAGTCTTTAATCCATCTTGAGTTAATTTTCATATATGGTGAGAGACAGGGATCCTGCTTCCTTCTTCTGAATGTGGCTGTCCAGGAAGCATCGAATTTCTTTTTAGAAAAGACAGTTGAAAGAGTTTTTTGAGACAACAACTTGCTTACAGATTTTATGAGTGATCTAAAGATTGTTAGTCATTGGAAAGATGTAGCAATCAGCATATTTAAAAAAACACTTTGTGGAATTTTTCTTGGTATTACAGGAAACTGCAGTTGATTCTATTAATTTTCTATTCTGTTCAAACCACCTTTCAAAAACAAAGATGGATTAGACATGGGCCCTCCCTACAGCATGTCTAATGTAATAGGATTATGTAACTCTTGTAAGTGGCTAAGTAGCTGGAGGGCAGGGTTTGCTATTTTGCAGATAGCAGTAAACTAAGATTCCTTGATTTGTTGAATGGAAAAAACACAAATAACACATCCCCTCGATAGTCAGAGACT
This sequence comes from Lepilemur ruficaudatus, assembly GCA_963574885.1. Classification (NCBI taxonomy): domain Eukaryota; kingdom Metazoa; phylum Chordata; class Mammalia; order Primates; family Lepilemuridae; genus Lepilemur; species Lepilemur ruficaudatus. The sequence goes on along the minus strand of CAUYRT010062234.1, from coordinate 5,608 downwards.
CGTGAGGATTGTAACCCAAGTTACAATGGGTGTGGCGTGTGCTGTCGTGGGCCGGGACGGTGGAACCTACGGCCACACACTGTCCCGCTGAGTGTTCACTGTGTAAACAGTCACGGGGCTGACCAGTCCTGGCTCTGAAATATGCATTATTCAAGCTGGTAAAAAAAAAAAATACTGCTCACTGCCTTTCCTGCAGAGTCATTCAAAGAAACCACTGTACCTGGGTCAGGAAAACCTACGAATTAGGCAGTTCTTAGTACACCGGTTTCCTGTGCTGAAATCTCTGTGAAACATAAGATCAGGTCATATGCAACCAAGAACATCGTGCTGACGCGGTCTTTTCCCTCCTTGCCATTTCCCAACTTCTATGAGATGTTCTCTTTCAAGAAAACGAGGTATCGTACAGATGTTTATTTCCTTTTCAGTGGAGTCCACGCTCGTCCACTAATAAGTCCTCATGGAAATTATATGGTTCATACAATCTGTACCTTCGTTTAAAAAGATCACTGTTTGGAGAAGAAAAAGCTTGTCAACCTTTATTGCACTAGAAAAAGTTGAATAGTAGATCTTTATTTATTTATTTATTTTGTTTCCTGGGTAAAAATGTGACACAGAGGGAGTGAGACGTGCAGAAAAGAGCAGAGGGCGTGGAGCTGTGGTACCCGAGTATGATCCTCAGAGTTCCTGCTTGTTATAAGCCAAATGCACGTCACTCGACTCTACACAGCCCGCGTTTCCCCACCCACAATGCGGGGGTAGTAATTTTCATACTGCTGAGATATTTTTAGAATAAAATTGTACGCTGTGTAAAGCACACGTAAGTCCAGCTCTCAGTAGGTGTTTAATAAATTACAGACACGATGGCTGTATTAGGTCCGGTTCCCCAAAAGCAGAGCCTAGAAGGCAGGTTGCAGTGCTAGTGACCTATTGAGAACGTTCTCTCGCGTGGAGCCCGAAGGCCGCTAGGGAAGCTTGGTCCTGCAGGGGAAATCTCGGCTCAGCCTGATCACACAGGGACCACTGGGCGTTAACACCTGCGGGAGTCGGAGCACCTGCCGGGGACGGGCTCTCGGAGAGACACCCGGCCATCCACTGTGGTGCTCTCGTGCTGCAGACGCAAAAGCTCGGTTTTAGCCATTTCAGGGGAAAAACGTCACCGTTTTAATAATGTAATCTTATATAGGCGAAACATGCTGTGTTTAAGATATTTAAATTTATTGATCCTTTCACATGAAAATTTAATGGCATCTTTAGCGTTCCATTTCCAACATGCGACATGGTTATTTGAAGTAAAGTAAAATGTATTTAGCTGTAAAGGCACCTTCATTTACAAATCATCAGAAGTTCCACTGTGGATTTTAGTAAGGTAGTATGATAGGTATCTGTATATTCACCAATATTCCCAGGTAAGTCTAGGACAACATCCCATAAACAAACACATTCATTTTTTTGCTGTTAACTAAAGGGACAGTCACACTTAATGAGATAAAGTTTATAAATAACCTCTTATCAGGTCAAGTTTCATTGCTAAATTACTTTATTCCAATTTTTTTAAAAAAATCCTTTGGTTTTCAAAACATTTTGCATCTAGGTTGGTGGCTAAGGGATGGCGAACCTGGAAGCTCACATGTACTTTTGCGTTAGTGCATTTACTGTAAGTGAATCAGTGGACTTTTTTTTTTTTAATCATTTTTAGCCTCAGTTTCATTTATAAAGAGCAGCAATGCATCCTAAATGAGAATATTCATACCTCTATTAATGTTGAAATAATCCTACCACATTTTGCCTTTCGACGAATATCCAAAGACACTGTTTACGTAGAACATCGGTAATAAACCTCCATGATGGGGAAAAGTGATTCATTTTTCAAATGTTGATGACCTTAATTAACTTTACTCTTTTTCCTATCCCACAAGCAACCAAAAGCATCCCCCAAATATTGCCCTAGATATCAAAATGCATAGTGCTTGGAAAATAATACACTGTGTCTTCACTCATTATGATCGTAATTATTCTTTATTACATTTACAAACGTGTCTTTTGTCCACGTATGGGGACATGAAGCTAGTTGCTCACTCGTGCTCACTCATTTAACAAGGTGGTCATGAGCCCCTGCAGCTGAGACTCTGATCTGCCTGTGTGTCCGTCCTTCTGTCTCGATGTTCAGTACAGCCTTTGACCCTGGGACACACCGCAGGACCATGCCAATCAATCCTCCGTCTTGCTTACATCAGAGTCCGATTCTTGATTTACAGTAAAGGGAACCTTAGCCTCAACCTTAAAACTGGTGAAGTTTATCTCTAACACGCAGAGGGTAATCATTTAGCAGAAACCTTCCGTGGGAGCGGATCGTGACCAAGTCCATCCAGGCGAAACTTCCAAAAACATTAGTGAATTGGAGTCTACGGATTCATGTGCATCTAAGCCCGATTCTGTGTACTTTCTTTTCACACCTCAATTCAAATATTGATTAAGATCTGTTGAAAAATTGCTGCAAATTTTGGAGACATGCAAAGTGAGGTGAGTCCAGTGCAATGTCACATTGTGGGATATGCTGATTGCAGTGATATACGTAAGGGATTTTACTTTGTAAAACTTTGTGTTAATGAAATTACAAAAGCTGCTGTTCTGTACATCTTAGAAAGCATTCACAGATTGTTTTAAATTTGCACTTGTGGAATGAGGGCCAGATATATCCATGGGACTGTCTTACCCTTGATGCCACATGATAGTAATATTAATATTTATTTATTCAAATTCATATATTACAATAAAAAACTATTGACTGCCTAATAGTAGCGAACACAACGGCTTGCATACCATGAATGACACAAAACAAGCAAGGGGGTACATGAAATATGGTACTAGGAATGGAGGCATTAAATGGCTATTCCGTCAACAGACAGTTTCACTTCCTAAAATTAAAAGAAGCCATAAGAAAGATTCTAATGAAAATCAGTTGTCGGGAAAGATGTTGAACGTCCTATAAGAAACAACAGAGCTGACCTTCAGGGCAATAAGAGGGATGTAACAGTGATTGCTCTTTAAAATTTATGGAAATTATTGCTCAATCTGATTTGTAAAACACGATGGTGAATTTGGCAGAAGAGACTGAAGCTGTAATACATAACAGTTCTAATTTAACGTTTATGCTATTAGGAGAAAATTATGTTGCATCATATTCAAGGGTTTTTTTTTCTTCTGATTTTTTTTTTCCAACTGGAAAGTTGAATATAATTTAACACTTCAAGAGGTTGGTGTGTCTACTTTGAGCACAGCTCGAATCACAAACAGAAATTTAGCAATCACGTTGATTTCTCTTTTTCTCTGTAAGTCGAGTATGTGTGAATTAATTAAGTGCTCTCGACAGTCTAGCTTCTGAAGCAGTGTTCTGTTCATTTAGATGCAGTAGCTGAAAAGGGAACTCAGTGGAGCCTTCCCGTTCCTTTTTCCCACTCCCGAGTCCACGGGACAGATGTGTTTTACAGCTGGGTCTTCACAGGGCTGTGGCCCCTCAGATGAGAAAACCAGCGCATGTGTTGGCAGGTGCCCTTATCTGGACCAGTTCTGGTTGTCTGCCCATTGCTGGTGCCTCAGTCTTTTTAAAGGCTGAATAATATTTCATTGTCTGGATGTGTCATAATTTTTAAACCATATCCTAAATAGTAAGTGTTTTTTTTCTTTTTATTTTTTGCTGATTACGAACTAACAAAGATTTGCTGTGTATATTTTCCTCTTAGGTGAGATTTTCTGTAAAGTAAATTTCTAATAGGTTATATGTATATTTAAATTGTGATCATTATTAAATAATGTTTATAATCATCGTTTGAAGTTTCTTGTCTTTGGTGCATTCAGTAAATGTAGAAGGAAGGAAGAAAGAAGAAAAAGAAAGCCAGGTAGGCTAGTTCTTTTAGGAACAGAGACTTTCATAAGCAAAAGAGGACAGAGACCTTCCAGTCAAGATTATGATTGCCTTCACTTACCAAATTTCTACTGTGAACTTCTTAAGTCTTTCAGAAGGCGGCTTAAATATCACTTCCTCAGGAAAATTATAACAAATTGAATGTTAAATGTGTTTGTTTTATGGTCCACGGTACCCTAAATTTCTTCATCACATCTAAAGTCTTTTTTCCTGCTCCAATATCTGTCTCTTCTGACAGACAAGAAACAAAGAAGTACCGTACAGCTTGTGTCTTGTTTTGAACGTATTCCCTACTTCCCAAGGGTGTCTAGGTGCTCGGCATTTTTTAAAAGCAGAAAGTAGGGGGAGAAAAAGAGAGAACATGACAGAGAGAGGCAGAGAGGGAGAGAAAGAGAGACCACGGGAGAGAGAGGGGAAGTCGGGCAGCAAGGAGAAACGCAGAGGGGAGGAGGCAGGTGGGCAATGCCAGGGGTCAGAGCTCAGACATCAGAAAATGTGTGCAACTGGATGGCAAAGAGAGGTTTTAGAGAACCCGCTGAGATACAAGAATTTCGAAAGTTCCTGAATTCACAGATCAGGGAGACGCTGTGTTCTTTTCCATAAAATCGAAGGAGTTGATGATGATGGCCCAGCGTGTGGCTGCGGGGTGTTGGAAGGGCAGCAGTTCAGAATGAGGAGGATTGCTTTGAGCACTTGCATTATAATTCAAGTTGTGCACAGACAACTGGGAAATGTGTCACCATAAAGGTGAAATACCTGCTTTTTATTACTTAATGCTGTGGGAATAGAAATTTAATCACAGTCATGAATCTTTCATAGCGGGGCCGGCTTGGAAATTACAGCGGACCAGGAGCCCATGCATTGTAACAATGGGGAGGTTACACGGAGCGGTTTTGCTTCTTTTTGTTCTAGGTTAGAGTGTGATGTAGTGGAGACATTTACAAAGTGTTTCCTAGCTAAGATGTGTTTTTAATTCTACCACGTTGTAATTCTATATCTACTTATAATGTGTGGATATGTTCCCATTAAAGATACGTGCTCTCTTAATCTCTGTACCAATCTCCTAAGTAATTAGGAAAGAGTTTGTTCAATTTATAAGCTTCTCGTTTCTTCTGTCTCACTATCTCCTTTTTGGGCCATGCATCTCCTGTTTTCAACAACGTTAGAAAGTGTGTTTATGAAAGAAAATCTGACAAAATTCAAATGATTAGTAAAAGTTTGCGTATTTTTGTTTATTTTACTTAGTAGTCTTATACTTGCCAATATGCATGACTGATAACTGATTCAATAGTACCAGAAGGTGAGATTCAAATTATACTTTGTTTTTTTTTTTTAATTTCAGAATTACGTGAGTACAAACGTTTAGGTTACGTATATTGCCTTTGCACCATCTGACTCAGCCCTGCAAGCATGCCCATCCCCCAGACGGTGCACACTGCACCCATTAGGTGTGAATATGCCCATCCCCCACCCCCCCCACCCCCCGGCCCCACACCCAATTAAAGTTAAATCCCAATGTGCACCTTAGTGTTGATAAGGTAGTAACAAATTTTTGGTGAGCACAATTGGTGCTTGTTTTTACATTCTTGGGACACTTCACTTAGTAGAATGGGCTCCAGCTGTATCCAGGATAAAACAAGAAGTACTAGATCACCATTGTTTTTTGTGGCAGAATAGTACTCCATG